>CM021106.1:129941001-130035205 GCA_007115665.2 Sequoiadendron giganteum
GGGAGAGAGAGAGATGTATAGAGGGATAGGTTAGATAGAGAGAAGTAGAGAGAAATGGTGGGTGAAAGGAAGAGAGAGGGAGAGAGAGAGGGGGAGAAAGAGAGGTGAGATAAAGAGAAGTAGAAAGGGAAGGAGAGATAGGGAGATAGAGAAAATTAGAGAGGGAGGGAGGGAAGGAGAGAGAAGTGAGATAGAGATAACTAGAGAGGGAAGGAGAGAGAGAATGACAAGATAGAGAGTAGAGAGGGGAGGAGAGAGAGAGGGAAGCAAAGAGAGAGAAAGATAGGAGAGGGAGGGATAGGTATGTATAGAGAGTAGAGAGAGACATATAGAGATTAAAGGAGAGGGATGAGAGATAGAAAAATGTAGAGAGGGAAGGAGGGAGGGAGATAGATATTGGAAAGGGAAGGAGAGGAAGATGGACATGTAGAGACATAGTTCTTGAGCTCAAGGAAGATATTGTTCGATAAAGGGATGGAGATAGTGAGAGAGAGAGAGAGAGGTCTAGAGAATAAGAGATGAAAATGAGTGAGATAGAGAGAGAAAGATGAAATTTGACCTCCTGAGTACTAAAATTTGACCTCTTGATTACTAAAATTTGACATGTCGATTACTCAAATTTGACTAAGTCTGGAATTTTTAAGATCTTCCAAAAACTAGAATTTGCATTATAACTCTTAGAGATCTGAAACCACTCTCAAAAATATTGCCTATATGTACATGAAATATAACTTAAAGTATAAGAAATTAAATTTCCATATGTAATTGTCAACTTATACTTAATTTTTTATTTCATGTATATAGTTTCCCTGACAGAAAAAGCAAAAATCTAGTTCTGTGCAAAGTAGCCCATTTGGCACTCGCCAAATGACTCATCACATTTTGTGCACACCAAATGAATCATCGCATTTGGCACACGCCAAATGTGATGAGTCATTTGGTGCTCGCCAAAAGACCTGCTTTTGACGTGTTAATTAATAGGATTTTCTAAATTTTATCATTTTTTTACCGTGCTCCCCATCTCAATTATACTTCTTTCAATGCAAGTTTTAAAAAAAAACCGTGATAGCGTTAACCTCTATCTCAGCTATCTAAATATATAAATTTTTTTCATTTTGATTTAGTTAAGGTTTTTATCATTGGCTTCTATTGTAAATGCCTTCGTTTTTTTGTCAAAAACCAACATGTGCTAGGTTTAGGATAGATTTTTACATGTTCATCGGAATGTGAAACAAATTACATTTTTTAAAACTAGACTCCATTCTACACATGATGGAAAAAAAAACCAATTTTTGATTAGTTTGCAAAAAAATTGGTGGGGAGCACGCTCAAATTTTAGCTTTTCATGATGTGTCGACTTTGAAAATTCATAAAATATTATATATTCATTAAAAAAATTATTTGAAAGAAGGAGGATAAACTACATGGCGTTAGCTAATTTTTGTATGAATGGTAGTGGAAGAAAAGAGAGAAGTTATTTTTGGGAAAGAATCAACACAAAAAGGAAAAATAAGAGTACAGTACACATGGAAGGAAAAATTTGAGGAAGCCTCATCGAAAAAGGCTCTACTATAAAGGTAACTCTGTTTATTTTTGAATCAATGTCGATTACACTATCTTTATTTACATGCTAAGCTTGTGATTGTTATTGTATTCAATAAAAACTAATAGCACAAAATCATGTGTAATTTATTTTTTGTGTGTTGGCCTAAGCCAATGGTAACATGTAGTGACCACCCTCTTAGATCACATGGTCAATGACCTCCTCTTACTTAGTCTTAGAATGAAGCCTTATCAACTAGTTTTCTATGGTAACTGAGGTATCAAATTCCCTTAAGATGTGACTATTATGTTAGCTCACATGGTAATATAAGTCACACTATGGATATTAGACAATATTTTACCAATCGATGTGTATAATTTATGTTTGGATTATACAGAGGTCACATGCCGAACCTTCAAAGAGGTTTTAATTGTAGGTACTATCTTGAAATATATTGACTATGTTTCATTTTCAAATGTGTCACCTTCCATTATCGACTAGGCTGATAATGACAAGGTGAAAAATGTCCATTGTTGACTAATGTGGAAGCCATAATTGCATAAAGAGGAATGCCCCTCGATTTTAAGAGTCATTAGAGTGTATAAGCTCGGGCTTCATTATAGCCTTGTAAGGAATCGATCCTCATGATCGATAAGATTAAATTTCTTGAAAACACTTTAATTTGAATCTACATGATGTTTATAGATGCATTTGTTATGAGATAAGATATAATTCCCATAAGGGCAATATCAAATGTAACCTTTGGAGGTTAAGAAAGAAACCACCCGACCATTGAAATGCGTCGAACCTAGAATTACCATAGTTTTATTGCAGCCTAAAATGATATTAGTATTATTTTAAACTAAAGTTTCTAAGCCTTCATTTATTGAAGTATTAGCTCAAACATTTCATTGACAAGCATGCCAAAAATAGACTCTTTATACTATTGAGTTTCCTATTGAATTTCTAGTAATGAAAGTTCTTATGTAAGAACAAGGCTATTTAGTTGTTTATTTTCATATCATAGTGGAAAATGCATTATGTTGATATATTGAGAAAAATTACTTGTAAATGATCCTTAAGCATGTTAGTAGCTTGAGATTAGAAAACTAAGGAAACAACATGTTTCTTATTTTTAAGTGTAACTGTTTAGTCTTAAAGAGCAATATGTTGATGTACACAGTGGTTATTCTTTTTCAAATGAAACTATTATGTCGAAAGTTATCCTTGCTCAATTAAAGCATTTTATATGTAAATAGGTTGTTTTATAATTGTTTAGTAGGAAATAATAATTGTTCTGTTCAAACAATGAATGTACATATGTGAATAGCTTATTTTATAATTGTTTTGTAGGAAACAATATTTATTTTGTTTAAATAATGAATGCATATATGTGAAAATCTTTCTATATAACTGTTTAGTAGGAAACAATATTTATTTTGTTCAAACAATGAATGAACATATGTGAACAACTTACTTTATAACTGTTACTAGGAAATCATAATTATTTTGTTGAAAAAATAAATGTTCGTATGTAAACAACAATGTTAGAGAAAAATACTAGTGAGAATACAATAATAGTATGTCTGAAACTGTTAGCAAAGACTTGTTCTTTTCTTTTTGACAAAGAATCCTCAATCGAAATATTATTTTAGGATTACAATCTGAATTAATCATCATTCTAGAATGCATGCACAAAATTTAACATTATTAGGCACATATATGTGTATGAACACAGACTTTGTCTATGTACATACACTTACTTGTGACATACCTTGTTTTGTTTTAGTATATTTTTTTAAAAGAAAACTGCTTAATATAATAAGTAGAAAACATTCATAAGAATTATATGACTAAATGTTATATTACTCTGTGAATCATAAATTTGATTTCAGTTAGAGTATAATTAGCATTTTGTTTCTTTTTGAAGAAATTTGTGAAAAATGTGTATACACCTAAAAATGGTCTGGATATTCTAATTAATTAAATATGATTTATTTGAATAATTACCTTTAATTTCATCTACTATTAAATAAATAGAAAGTTTATTTCTATAGTTCACATTTCATTCTTCTATTTTTCAATTTTAATTAAATATACAACTTTAATGGTTTGTATTATTTAATTATCACATCATTCAATCTTGATTAATTAAACAAGGTTAAATAATTTTTTATTTAATTATCATATCCTTAATATATTTATTTAATAAAAAAATTCTATAGTTTTTTTATTTAAATTACTTATCCCCTTTCTGCTAATTTGAATAAATCAAAATAATTAAAATAAAGGCATAAAGAAAATTTCCTCTATTCACTCACCTACCAAATTAGATATCAAATATCCAACTTAATTCAACTGGCATTCATAGGAAAGATTTGGAGACAAATTGGAATTAATCTCTCAAATCTTCTTTCTCTTATTCCTCCTATAATCTTGCTGATGTTTTCATGGGGAGAAACCATTCCCTTCATCAACTCCAACTTCCTCATCTCTCGCCATTCAAATATCCAGATTGAATCTAGGTCTCTGTTGTGTTTCCCCTTCACAAAATTACTATCGTAAATCTATAAATACAACCTCATTCTATAGGAAAATAAATTTGAGACTTTGTAAAAACTTACTCTGTAGCAATGGAGAAATCAAGCAATCAAGCAATTGAGAATATAGCAATAGAATCATATAGCAATCAGTAGAATCATAATCATGGCATTCCATTTAGATTCATCCTAGATTACACTAGCTTCATATCATCTAGAAATCATTATCAATCATTAAATCATTGCATCTATCATGATTCCATTCTCTAGATTGGCATTTTACTAGTCATAGTGCTTACCAAATCTGAGAGCCCTATGTGATCTAATAAATCTTTGGAGATAGGAAACAGTGAGATGCTTTCAATTTTGTTGTGCTTTAAATTAGTTAATTGTTATTAAATATTGATATAATGTTTCTTTAAGAAGTTGTTTTAGTTGTTTTACTCATACTTATTTCACACTTACAATTTGGTGCCCACGATGGGGCATAACCCCATATTTCAAAAAAAATCTCTAAAAAGTGTCGTACAAGATTCTAGCGTGTTCTTTTTAGCATGATCGAGAGATTTTTTGATGCTTCTGAATAGAACTATAGAACTTTTGAGGAAAACTATAGTGCTTCAGAGGTTTGTTTCAGTGCTTCAACAAAAACTATGGCACTTTTGAAGAATTTTTCAGTGCGTCTAAGGAGAAAACTATAGTGCTTCAATAGTCTATTTCAGCGCATCTACCGGATGTTCCTAGCATAGTTGGCCACTATTCTTCAAAAATTTTTAGCACTTTTTCCTAATTCTATAGCTCTTCAACTAAATTTTATGGCACTTTTGGAAAATTTTGTAGCACTTTCGATGAAAAATATACCGCATTTGATCTAAACTATAGCACTTCTACCCTTTGTTTCAATGCTTCTATAATTTCTTGTCTAGATCTGATGCGACCACGGCCAAAATTTGATTTTGATGCATTTGGACTAAAAAGAATCAATCCTAGGATAGTCATCACACATTTGTTGTATCAATTAAAATTAACATTATGATTTTGTGAAGCAAAATCTTCACCTAGAATAGTACATCATCTTTTTGGGCTTAAAAATTGAACATTGATTACTATGCTTGTGTGGTGAATAGGCTTATGATATCCCCTTAACTAAGTGATCAAAATTCTAGACTCATCATTTATTTCCATGAAATTTATGCTTTCTTTTAAAATCCTTTAGAAGGCCTACCTTAGTGGGAAAAAATACCCACCCTATAGGAATGACCTAAGTGGAAATGCCTAAAGCCAAGAATTCCAACCCACTCTAATGTAAAATGAGTTGTTGATGAAAGTCCAACTCGATGGTAGTGTGAAATATAACCATCCCTACAGCCCTTGTTCTAAAGGTTGGGAAGTCTCTTAAGGGAGTCTATCATTTGGCACACTGCACAAAAACCCTATCTACAAACCATAGTGTAGAATCCAAATGAGTCAATAATCAAACATTTTAATACTTGCAATGGAAGGGGAGGGAAGAATCTACTCCCAAGACACTCACCATATAATTTCCAATTACCATTTACTCAAGGGATCAAGAAATCTAACCTTGATTATGCACCTGGAAAAGACAAAAACACGGGCACCCTGTAGGGGGTACATGGTTGTGTGAGTCAACACACTTTTAAGATGTGGGTTGTTGATTATAACAGTGACCTTTTTTTACCTTAAGAGTGAGTCTGTTTGAGGTGTATTTTTGTTGAAACAAACCAGTGAAAATAGGACCATGCATGGTTCTTGGAACATACACTATCTATTTAGATTCTAGACATAAAAAAGCAACTTTTTCTACAATTGCTTGTCATATTCTCAAATAATTAACTCAAATAAAGATCATCCATAAGAACACAAAAGAGTCAACCAAAACCAAATAGTGAAATTTATGATTAGGGATTGGAAATCCACAACATTTGTCAAGAAATCCCTCACAAAAAGAGTCAAACGACCAAAGAAACAAATCACCTACAAGAAACTCTTGGAAAGAAGATGATTTTATATCAAAATAGGAAAGTATTACTTCACCATAGAACCTTCATCCATAGGTTTCATGATTTTTCTAGAGGATATACTGATGATTATGCTTTATAACCTTTGTATTCACGAGCCTATTTCCAAAGAAGAGCCCTATCACATAAACATAATCATAGTCAACCTATTCACCCATCTTCCATCCAAAAACCAATGATAGAATATTCCAACAGGCCCGATCAATTCTTACAATAGAGAAAACTTAGAAACATTAGGCTTGTCATTCAACATCGGAAATTTACTAGCGGAGGTATCCTATCAAAATTTCAAAAATCCCAAAAAATCAATCTCTTCATGGGAAGGAAAAATAGACAACACTATTGAAACCCAAAGTAGTGCTTACACACTATGTTTTAGAGCCTCTATAGTATTTTTTAAGTGCTTTTGCATCCCAAAATAGCACCTTTGCGATCTTTTTTAGCACTTCTACACCCAAAATAGTGTCGTTGGAGTCTACTTTAGCACTTGCACACTCTATTTTAGTGGTTCTGCATCCCAAAATAGTGCTTCTGCAATCTATTTTAGTGCTTACACACATTGTTTTAGCACTTCTGCATCCCAAAATAGAGCCTTTGTAGTCTATTTTAGCGCTTCCAAAAAGTAGAAAAACATAGAGCTTCCAAACACATCTGTCAAATTTGTTGACATCAATAACTTGATTTTTTTTTAATCAGACAGAAAGATCTTCTCGTTCCAAACAATGTCTTAGATTAGAAACAAATAGGTTCTTATAGCTTATCATTCTTTTCAACTTGAACCAAGTTCTTGCAATTATAAAGTATCCAATTATCAAACACAAATCTTGGTTATTGGGTTAAGTTTCATCATCAGAATTTTTTTCATCCTACAATCATGAAATAAAATACAATAATTAGATTTTAACTTGTTCTCACCAAATAGGATTTATCATTCTATTCAACCTAAGTTATACCTTGAAACTCATCCGAACAAAAAGACCAAAGTTTAGTGAAAACCCTAACACTTGTATGCCCATTTTAACAAGGTTACAAAGACAAAAAATCCTAGAAAAATAAAATTCAAACTCAAACCACCATGGCTGAAATAGATGAGGATCAATTGAATTCTTCAGCCCATCAAATGAAAAACCTTCAACAAAAAAAATTGGATATACAAAGGGAAACAATCACAAAGAGATATTTTCTACTGAACATTTTTTCTTATTCCTCTGACAAAAATATTGACATGACACCCTCTCCACCAGAAACTACATCATCCAAGTTCAATATCTTTGACTTTTTGAAAAAATTAAATCAGAAGCCCAAATCTCAGTCCTCAAACACAAATGATATTGAGAAATCCTACCATTTGATGCATTTATCTCCATCTACCATAAGCCATAATAAACCTCAATATTATTTCACTCAAATTAACAATTCCATACAATCATCCTCTTCTATCATATCTTCAACATCCAATGATTCATGTCAATCTCTCAATCCAAAGAATGCTAGCGTAGAATCCCCTACACATCAAGATCAAAATATTCTTTCCACTCCACCCAATGATAAAAACATTCCACAAATTCTTCCAATATTTGATCAAGATCCCATTTCTCAAGAATATTATGATGATCCCCTCCTTTCACTTTTCATCCAAAATAATTCCCTTCCATCTGAAGAGACAAGTATGCTTCCATATTCTTCTTCCACATCATCTACTCAATCCATACAATCTCATGATTCTATTGCATCACAAGAGCATGATAGTTCTTCCATCCTATATAATGATGTCTTACCAACTGATGATCAAGATATGCTTTCATTCAAGGACACCCTTTCATCCCATGAAGATGTTTATCCTTCTCATGATCAATATATTCCTTACATATCACTACATAATGATTTCATACTTAATAAAGGGAAACCTACTTCCTCTTGTACACCTCATGTTACTTATCCAAGTCAATATAAAAATACCCCATCATCCTGATGTCAAGAGCCTATCACATCTATTCAAGCTACCCATGAACCCCACACCTATAAATTTGGGTCCTCCACCTTTATCCATTATAGTTTACTTCCAACACCTATACTCTCATCCATATCATATCCTCCCCAAAATGGACTTGCATCTTGTTTCACAAACAATACATATCCCATTGGTAAACGAATGTGTCAAAGTATGAATTACAAAGTAAAAGGATTAGGCCTTCATGAGCAAGGTATCCTAGAAACACTTTTTGTTCAAAGAAAACCCATATCACCACAAACTTGGTTATACACCTAAGTGTCCTAGTTCATCAAACTAACTATCTATCTTAGGTCCTCATCCTAATCCACAAAACATACCATCTATCTTAGGTCTTAATCCTAGTCCATCAAACCTTTCCTCTATCCTAGGTCCATATCCTATTTATCAAGAACAAAAAAGGCACACATCCTTGATTCCCTTTCAAAATTATGCGCACATTAACTCATCCATAATACCTCCATATCATTCATCTCAATCCACCCCTCCCATTTCTCTTGGAAGCAATTTGGGTGCCAAATATCAAAAAATTCTATATCAAAATCCACATGTATCAAAGGATCAACATGTCTCCTTGAAGAGATATGCAAAAATAAAAGAAAATTTGATCCAAAATCAAAAGAAAAATATAAAAGTCCACAAACGCCCATCAAAGAAAAAATGAAACTTTCAAATACCACAAAGGTCCATAAATCAAATTCAAAATTCGTGTGGATTCCTAAAATCTCATAGAAGCAATAAAATCTAAATTGGCATCCAAATTTGCTAATGAAAAAGATTCCTCCAATTTTCCATCTAATAACCTATCACCTTCCAAATCCATTTTTCCTCCATCACTCCACCACCCGTCAAGGTGTGTAACAACATTGATCTTACATTCCTTTCCATCTATCCATCAACATGCCTTCCAACCTCGTATCCATTATCCAAGATTCATCCCCCATCATTCTCCTTCAATCCAAACCTTTGCATAAGTCCTTAGATTCTTTCATCATATCATTAATATTCCAACATTTGGGAGTCTAATTCCCATTTTCCATGGTTTATTAGAGGGATATTTTGTTGTGAAACTTGACGCTTAAGTCCTTCCTCCATCTCCTTATCATCTATATTCTATCTTCCATATTCCTCTTGCACTCTACACTTAGGTACATGTTTCATCCATCGTATCATCATTGTCATTATCCTTTCTATGCTCATTCCTTACATTTCCACCTTTGATCTTGACAAGGTTAAGGATCTTCTTGAACATCATATATATTATCCTATACACTTTATCCATATTTTCCATACCATATCTTTCATCTTATCCATATTCCATCATTCTTACTAAATACATCCTTTCTTCCTTTCATTGGTCTTGATGAGGAATAGGGTCAAAATACTTAGGCCTTGTGTTTGTATCTTATCTAGTTGATCTTGATCATACCATTTATTATTTTTATCCTTTCTTTCTTCCATTCCATATCTTCTAGATTATTAGAATCCATGTCACCATTTCCCTTTGAAACTTTCAATCTTATCATGCAAATCATATTTAAGCCTAGCTACAAAACATTCTCCAATCCTCATATATTTTTTCAATCAATCATCAAAAATCATCAATATTATCATACTTAGAGGAAATTAGTGATCCTAAGTACTTATCATCATCATGCCTTATGGAATCAATCAACCATTATCATCTTTTGATAAGAGATATGTTGCTTGTGTGACATGTGTTGCAGTGAATCTTTCATTTTGATCTATCATTTATCCATTCTTGAATTACCCCTATTGTGGGGAATCTTGTTCCTTGAAACAGTCATATCATATTATTTCATCTTAAATATCTTGAAAAATCCAAAAAATAAAAAAGAGCTGAAAAAATTTTAAAAAAGAAAAACCTCAAAAAAAAGAAGAAAAAAATACAAAAAAATGGTGAAAAAGTAAAAAAAATTACAAAAAATTCATAAAGTCTGAAAAACGTGCAATAAAATCTCAAGTACATATCCTAACAAATATGGTCGTGTCTCACCCTAGCTTGGGGGAAAAATTGTGATTTCACCAGGGGCAATAAACTTTAAGCTTAATCAAATGGACAAACAATAGTATGACAAACATAACAAACACAATGATCATAGGAAGATCCGACATTGAACATACAAAAAACATCAAAACCATTCCATCAACCATCCATATCAAACATTGAAATGAGTATCAATATGGATGATCTATTCTAAATAATGGTTGAAATACTTTACACAAAATTTAAATTGTTGTACTTTGATATTTGTCATCATTTCTTTGGAGCAACTCGGTGATGTATTGAACTAGAGAAGCAAGGAAGGAGAATTATATTTTCATTTATCTGCTATTTTAAAATTAATTTTTTATTGTGTGAGTTATCATGGGACATGCTCTACAAATGTATCATTGATGACATTTGGAATTCACACACTAAAATAATTAATCCTTGTCTGTTTATGCAAGAAATTCTTAGGTCATCTTGGTTTAATTATACCTAGATTCTTGTGTTCACTTGCAATATCAAAAATCATGAAAATAGTAATCAAGTTGTCATTGGTCTAACTCATACCATTGATGCTTGTACTCACTTTCAACATTTTAAAGGCTCAATGATGATAAAAAGCACAATAAATGGACTGTTAAGATGAAAATGCATGCATATAGGTTAGCATGGTAACATTAGATTGCATTCATATTGTTTTGCATATTTAGAATAGATTGTTTCGAGGTTGGAAAAGACCAAAGACAAGTAAATTCTCATGAATCTCTAGATTCGCTAAAGGATCCTATCATCACAAATGATCTCAAATTAGTAATATTTTCAATCAATCTATCATTCAACCTTTCCTATCACGAGGTTAATCAATCAAGATATCATTGCACCTTGCCTAATGCAATGATATCTTGATTAATTAAATACAATTTATTTGATTAATTACCTTTAATTTTATCTACTATTAAATAAATAGAAATATTTATTTATATAGTTCACATTTCATTCTTCTATTTTGCAATTTTAGTTAAATATACAACTTTAATTATTTGTATTATTTAATTATCACACCATTCAATCTTAATTAATTAAACAAGGTTAAATACTTTATTATTTAATTATCATATCCCTTCTATATTTATTTAATAAACAAATTATATAGTTTTTTTTATTAAATTATTTATCCCCTTTTTTCTAATTTGAATAAATCAAAATAATTCAAATAAAGGCATAAATAAAATTTCCTCTATTCACTCACCTACCAAATTAGATATCAAATATCCAACTCAATTCAATTGGCATTCACGAGAAAGCTTTGGAGACAAATTGGAATTAATCTCTCAAATATTCTTCCTCTGATTCTTCCTATCATCCTGCTCATATTTTCATGGGGAGAAACCATTCCTTTCACCAACTCTAGCTTCTCCATCTCTTTCCATTAAAATCAAGATTGAATCAAGGCCTCTGTTGTGCTGCCCCTTCACAAAATTGTTTTCGTAAATTTATAAATACAACCTCATTCTATAGGAAAAGGATCCCAAATCTTTGTGCAAACTTACTCTACAACAATAGAGAAATCAAGCAATCAAGCAATTGAGCATATAACAATAGAATCATATAGCAATCATGGAATTCCATTTAGATTCATCCTAGATTAGAGTAGCTTCATATCATCTAGAAATCATTATCAATGATTAAATCATTGCATCTAGCATCATTCCATTCTTTAGATTGGCATTTTAATACTCACAGTTCTTAGAAAATCTAAGATCCCTCTATGATTTGATAAATCTTTGGAGATAGGAAACAATTAGATGCTTTCAAGATTTTTGTGCTTTAAATTAGTTAACTGTTGTTAAATATTGATATAATGTTTCATTAAGAAGTGTTTTTATTTGTTTTACTCATACTTATTTCACACTTACAAAATGAATTGAATACAAGAACAAAATAGTGATACCTAAGTTAACTAGAGCATCTATAGGTAGTTGTTGCTAGAGCGTATATAGCTATTATTATAGAAATTTACCTTCCAGGATGGGTGCTGAAATGGATTTTAGAGATTATAGGTTTTCTTTACCATAACCTATTGTTTGATGTTTTTGCAACACACTTCTTATGCTTGGCCAAGCAATATAGTTTAGTATGTATGTATTTATGAATTTTATGATTTCACTCTCTACCATTCCTAGCATAGATATTGCACTTTGTTTTGTAACTTGTCGAAAAAAAATACATGTTGATGTTTGGGTATACACCAAATTCCACCTTGTAGATTATTCTCTTGCTAAATTTTTCATGCAAGGTCAGGTATTCTTCAAGTCAGAAGAATACCAGGGAATTGTAAGCTTCATGGTTTGGCAATAAAGTGCTTCAACCATGTTCTTGTCCTATAGTGGAGGCGAGCATTGAAGAAGAACCTTAGTTTTTCACCAAACTATTATAGTCTATGATGTAACTTGATCTATTTCATTCATGTACTTGATGGGAATTGTACTATGTAATGACATTGTGGCCTTAGGAGCCAAGTGAAACTTGATATTGTAATTTGACTTTTGAAGTGAATATAAGAATCTAACTCATTTTAAAAAGACATGTGTAGCTATGATTCAATTTAGCCACTAGTTATGTCTTTTTAATTCAGATTATATTCATGTGTCATTTACAATAATATTAATTAAGTAATAATTTCAAATGGGTTATTATAGGTGGAGGGGTGTATGTGTTTGATATACAAGTGAATTGAATTCTTATAGGTGGTAGAGTGGTAGGCTATATAACTTGTGATGACAAAAATGTACTAGGAATGCTAGTGGAAATACCTGAGAAAGGGATCACATTACTAGTAGGTTACATTGTTGTTCTGACTTGAGGGTTGGTAGTGTTGTGGGAGGAGGAATTTGAATTCCTTGTTGACTTGTAACATTGTTTAGAGGTAAAGGGAAAGTAGTGATTGATGTAAGATTTTTTCCAAACATCTCAACCATGTTATGCACAAGTTCAAATCCATCTTCACTTTCAAGCATGTGCGATGAATTTTATCTATAGTATGGATAGCAGTGGTCAAAATGTTTTCAATGCTTATTTAATTTTGCAAGTTTTATAGGTCTTTAGGAACTTGGATTATGTTTACTTGTGGAATACTAGAAATCACTGTTTCAAAATGTGTCGCACTACTTGAACACAAAGAGTTATTAAGGGTTTTGTCCATACCAAGTGAAATAATGTTAACACTAGGAGTGAAAGAGATAGATAACCCAAGATCTATGATGATCATACTATTGTTGGATGACATGATTCTTTAAATTCATCTCACTATAGTATTAGCAATAGGACACCAAGTAGAAAAGATCATGCAAGGTGCAATGTAGACAAGATAAACTTTATCCTAATGAAATTAAACTAGATACAATGAAATGAATGAAACACAAAATCTTCAAACTAAATTAGGAAACTAACAATGGTAAATAGAAGCACAAATTTGGTCTTTAGAATGCTAGAAAATGTAGTTTAAAATAGGTATTGGGAATAAATCTCCCAGAGGGGCGTATGAGTCCCAATATAGGGTTTTTACTTTAATTTCATTTTTTTTTGAATGATTACTATGATTTTTAGTTTGTATTATATTTAGAATAAGTGAAAATGTAGTTTTCACATGAAATTCAATGATGCAAGATGCAAAAATGCAACCTATATGCACTTTCACTAATGCATGATTTAGAAAACCTAGAATGTCAATTAACTAATTCAAACACTAATGAAATGTTAATGTAAACTAGATCTAGGATGACGATGCACTCCAAATTAAAATTAAGATGTTCTAAATGTAGGTTCACCAAAATGAAAGGAATAAAATTTTCGTTGCTTATGGTTTAGTACATAGAAAAAAAAGATTCTTCAGTCTCATTCAAGGAAACCCCAAAGATATCAATTCGAGGATGAAATAGGAGAAATAGATCTTGCAATAGGTTGTTATAGGGTCTAATAAGAAATTGAAGAGGGGTTCACCGCCAATCTAGGGCTTGGAAAGACTAATGAAATGCAAGACCTAATGCTAAAACCTAGTCTAATGAAAAACTTCACTAAATGACCCAAAATTGCATGTAAATAAGAATGGAAAGCTAGGAGATCAGAGGTGTGCACCTAGAAACATGTAGAGGCCAAGATGAAGACTTGAAATGATGAAATTACTAAAATTAATTCCTAATAGGACTCATATGATAGTCTGGGCTATTTAGTCACAAATTAAGGTTTCTAGGAAGGAACATAAATTAGCAGAGATATGTTTAGAACTCTTGAAAACTATACATTTCATTATACTGGGAATCATACACAAGAAGTGGCATATTATTCCATTTTGGATTTTCAAAAAAATTAGGACTTGAATTTTCTCTTCAATCCTTTCTTCACCTTCTTGACTTGGTTTCTAGATCGGAATGTGAGGTTTCTACTGTATAAATGTTCTCCAATGGTTTTATAAGTAAGGTGACAACTTGAATGACTTTGCAACTTAGACAAATTCATTCCAATATTTCTCCTTAGGAGGTCAACCAAGACTTGCAAATCAAACACTAAAGAGAGGTAAAAATGTTGTTTTGTTAGTGGAAAGGGGTTTTCCTTAGTTAAGCCTTGTTTTGGTAATCAAACCTTGTGATGAAATCAACTAAGGTAAAGGAATGATGAATGAACAAAATATAGTGTTACAACTCACCAAATTGTAGCAGTAAAAGGCTACAAACATGTATGAAGTGGATCCAAATGATGTAGAGCTTGACCCTTGAATATGATAGATCTTGACTTGAATGCTAGCTTGAATCATGAAACCCTACATCACAATTGTTAGCTCAAAAATAAACATGATGCATCATGACTTTGACATGATTCTTGACACTTGAATAATTCTCCAAAACACTTGATAATCAACCCTTGAATGATCTTGTAAAAACTTTAATTATCTTGTGAACTCTTAAATGTTCAAATTTCTATAATGCATGAATACTCAAATTTCTAGGTGTAAAATGAGTGAAATAACCTTTTATTTATTCTTGTTTATGTTAAATTTCCTGAAACTACAACACTACAAGCCGACATCATATCTAGGAGGATAAAATCCCACCAAGAACTGGAATTAAATTAATTTTAGGCCACATAGGACTCATATGCCAAAAGTGGCATATGAGTCCCATTAGGCTTGACTATGTGACACATTTTTTGAAAATTCTTAGATTCATGTGAAATGAGGATCAAGACCCAAAACATAGGTGGGACCCATACACCCAAGGTGGTATATGATTCCCAAATCACTAAATCTAGGCCACACAACCTAAAATGACATGAATTATGATTGGATGTTGATTTATATAAGGATTGTCCTCGTAAAGATGCATTAATTAAGGCTTGTGGATGCAAAATAAGGCCAAATAAGGCATAAAGAAGCCTAATTAATAATGAAAACCCTAGACTAGAGTGAAAGTGTGGAACAATATTTTACAACACCTTAAATAAGGTACAACTAGGTTTATTTAGTTCACACAAGATCAAGACCTAATGTGAGTGTGTTAAACACATTACAACACTAAGTTGAGGCATAATTAGGCTTAGATTTATAAGGAGGGGCCAAACAAGTGTGAAGATGTCACATACGACATTTTTCAACACTGAAATCTAGAAAAGAATATCATGAATTATTGAATACATGAAAGTCATGTTGCCATAATTTATAATGCTATTATTTTAAATATTGATACTATTAACAAGGTCTTATGATGCTTCCAATGGACCCTAGGTCTCGTCAAAATACACTACCTAGTTCATTACAAAAGATAACCTAAGTGAGAGAATTATAAAAAATATAATTATAATATGCCTAAAACATCTATATAATTTTTGGTAAATAGTTTTCTTGCTACAAAAATGAAGACTTATAAATCATCTACACATAAAAAATGAGAAGCAAGGAAATAGCATAAGGAAACTAATTAACAATAGAAAAATTAGTTTTGAAAAGAAATATTTAACATAAATAAATTATTTATTTATTTATTTTAATTAAATAAGCACACAGACTCTAATTTCCTTTGTACACCACTCCCTATTATAGAACAACTGAAAAAGAAGAAAGATTGCCTTATTTTTCTTGGGATTTCTAATCTTGAGCAACAACAACCAATTGCATTAAATGTTGTGTTTGACGAGATCCATTGGGATCTTCCAACCCATCGCTATATCTAACATATGTTGGCCAATTAATTTTGTTAGTGAATTAATTCTTTTAGGTGAATTTGAAATTGAGTGGCTTTTTTTGGAAAAGGACAAGAAAGACAAAAGGTAAATATAGAATGTTTTCCAGTAAGATAGAAGAACAAAAGGGCAAGGGAATTTTTTTAGCATAATAGAATGGAAGAAGGGAATGTTCAACAGAACCTACAGTAGTATAAAAATATCATAGAGAGCAGTGCTCTAGTGCTCTAGAATATTACTAGCACTCAAAAACACACAGTTAGCTCAAATGCACCAAAATATGCATATTTTTTTGTATGAAGGATATACAGAGCCTTTCTCTAATTTTGTATGTAAGCCTTTTTTAGTGTAATATTTTTGTGTATTTGAACTAAATAAACAATATTCTACCTCTTTGTCTTGTTGTCTCCTTTCTTTGGTCTATGTTTTCATCTTTTCCCACTTTATCTGGGATCCTTTTCCAATAGATTGGTATAAGACCCCTAAGTTTTTTGAGCATTCAATTTAAAAAACCCTAGTTTTATTCCTAGGCATGCAATGACAAAACCCTAGCTTCTAGGTATTAAGGAAAGCCCTAGTTTTCTTGGTAGTGAACAAAGATCCCTAGATTTTTACTAGGTATTTGTAGTCTCCCTCATTCATAAAAATGGCTAGAGAGACAATAAGAGTTGGTAGCAGCCACCTCTTTTTGATGGTAAAAATTATGATCTCTGGGAAAAAAAATGAAAACTATTTTAGATGCAAATGATTTATGGGAGTTAGTAGCAGATGGGTTCACAGATGTGACTAGCCCAAATGCATTTACAACATTGAAAAATACTCAAAAGAATCAACTAAAGGATACAAGAAAAAATGATGCTAAAGCCCCTAGTTTGATTGAAGCAGCCTTGACAAAGGCTATTTCTTTCCTAAATAGTAGTAGCTAGTTATGAAAAACAAGCATGGGAAATACTCCAAAACAATTACAAGGGAGCTGAAAAGGTGAGGTTAGTGAAACTCCAGCTTCTAAGGAGATATTTTGAGACCCTACGGATGAAGAATAGTGTCCCTTTCAGATTTTCATACAAAGGTTTCCAGATTGATTAACAAGTTGAGAATAAATGGAGAATCAATGGAAGATCAGAGGATTATAGAGAAAATCCTAAGAAGCTTTCCCTCTAGATTTGACCCATTGGTTATTACCATATAAGAGGCCAAGGATCTCTCAAAGATGATAGTTGATGAGTTAATAGGTTCTATTCAAGCCTGTGAGCATAGGCTAAACAAATATGATCCTTCCCTAGAACAAGGAAATGTGAGAGGATTAGGTAGAGGTCAAAGTGGTAGTGGTAGAAGAAACTCTGGAAGAGGAGGCTCAAACAATCAAGAGGAGACCAACACCTTCTAGTCAAATTTCCGAAACATGAAGAAGAGTAGCAACTCAAATAAAAGGAATGATAAGAGTAATGTGGAGTGTTAATAGTGTCACAAGTATGGTCACTATGCAAGAGAATGTAGGAAGAAATAGTATGAGCAGAGGATTCAAAATTAAAATGTTTCAAATAAGAACAAGGCTAAAAATTAAAAACAATTGCAAGTTTTTATTACATGCAATCTTGCAAAACAAGGCAGTATTGAAGTTTGGTATTTGGATAGTGGTTATAGTGACTACATGAGTGGTAACAAAAAAATATTTTCCTCTATAGACAACAACATTATGTCTAAAATCAAAATGGGGAATAATGAGAAGGTTCCAGCCATGGGCAAGGGCATAGTGTGCATACAAACAAAGAATGGTGAAGAAAGACAAATCCATGACATCTTTTATGCCCTAGGAATGAAACATAATCTTGAGCATTGAAAATATGGTATACAATGGTTATATAGTGCTAATGGATAAAAATGAAGGCATCATCTATGACAAGGATGCAAGAAAGAAAGTCATGGAAACAATTTAAATGACAAAGAACCATATTTTTCCCCTCCAAATGAAAATCCTAGCAAAATAAACAGGCATGCAATAGTAATCCTTCAAAATAGTCATGCAAGACCCATCCAAGCCTTGGAATTTGAGGTATGGGCATCAAAGCTATTATAGTTTAAGTCTTTTAGCTAAAAAAGGCATTGTTAAGAGCCTACCAACAATTGTAGAGCTTGATGGAAAGTGTGAAGCATCCATCCCAGGTAAATAACATAGACAATCCTTTCAATTAGGTAATTATAGGAGAGCAAGAGCACCATTAGAGTTGGTGCATTCAGATTTGTGTGGTCCCATAAAGAAATCAACCTTAGGTGGAAGTGTTTATTTCATGACACTCATATATGGTTATAGTAGAAATATTTGGGTGTATTTTTAGAAGAAAAAAATAAAAATAATTAGAGAAGTTCAAGGAGTTTGAGGCCTTGGCTGAGAACAAAATCAACCACTATATCAAAGTCCTCAAAATAGATAGAGGGGGAGAGTACATCTCTCAATATTTTATGAACTTTTGCAAGGATCAAGGCATTCAAAAACAACTCACAGCTTGGTATAGTCCACAACAAAATGGAGTGGCTGAAAGAAAGAATAGAACCATCAAGGAGATGATAGTAAGAATGCTAAAGAAAAAAGGTTTGTCTAATGAATATTGTGATGATTATGTAGCAACAATAGTCTACATTTTGAATAGGTGCCCCACAAAGATCGTTCATGTAGGACTCTACACGAAGCATGGAAAAAATGCAAATGGAGTGTTGAGAATTTGAGAATATATGGATGTTTGGAATATGAACTCATGCCAAAAGAAAAAAGGAAAAAAATTGATGAGAAAGGTGAAAAAAGAATCTTCATAGGAAATAGTGAAGAGTCCAAAACCTATAGATTGAACAATCCCATCACCAAGAAAGTGGTGATCGATAGGGATATTGAATTATTTGAAAATGAGTCATGAGATGGAACAATTGATAGCAACATGGGCATTTCTATCTTAATAACCTTTGAGGATGAAGAAGCTCTAGAAGGCTGGTGTGCTAGAACCTTAGAACAAGGTACCAGTTCAGAAAGCAATAGTAGCTCTAGAAACTTCTAGTAGAATAGTTGCTCTAAAACTTTTTAGCAGGGCAGTTGTGCTAAAAGTTTACAATAGTAGTCTTCTTCATTAGTTTAGCAGTCAAGCAACTTAAATTTTTTTTACCATATGCTTACATCATTGATGCCACAAAAGACTAGAAGCGTGAGGGAAATTTATGATAACACAAGGTATAAAGATTTTGATAAGAAAATAGATTTTTCTTTGTTTTCCTGTAGTGATCCAATGTATTTTGAAGAAGTTATGAAAGATGAAAAATAGTGTAAGTCTATGGATGAAGAGTTGGATGCTATAGTCAGAAACAAAATATGGGAGCTCATTGATTTACCCAAAGGGAAATAATCCATAGGAGTTAAGTGGGTATATAAGACCAACTATATTGCTAATGGTAAGGTTGAGAGAAATAAAGAAAGGATATTTGTTAAGGGATAAAAAAAACCTGGAAGAGACTATGATGAGATGTTTACACCAGTTGCAAGACTGGAAATATTGTGGGAAGTCCTAGCAATTTCAGCCCAGCACAAATTGAAATTATTTCAAATGGATGTAAAGTCATCCTTCTTGAGTGCAGTGTTGAAAGAAGAGGTGTATGTGGAGCAACCACCTTGCTATGAAGTCCAATGACAAGAAAAAAAAATCTATACGCTCTGAAAATATCTCTATGGGTTGAAGCAAGCACCATGGGCATGTTAAACAAGAATTGATTTGTACATTCTAGGCAATGGCTTTAACAAAAGTGCTCGTGAGACCAAACTCTATATCAAGGCAACTAATGGTGTGATTCTTATTTTTTTATTTTTGATAAAAGGATTTTCAGTTGACTATTTATATTATATAGTAATAAAGGTTACAATATTTCATGGCACTTTCTTTGTAGATAGATACAAAATTTCAATTGATAAATTTTGAGTATGACCAACCAATGTGCTACAGTTGACCAATTTGTCATACTGGATGATAAAACTCATACTAAATATGGAGAAGTAAGATGACAAACTATCTAGAAGTGCTCCTCATATAGCTACAAATTTACCATTATATTCAAATTGAAAAGTTTACATTGAAATCTGCTTATCGTTTCCATCAGATTTACATGCTTGAGACTACTTTCAAGATTAGTATATTTAAATCTCTTCTACATCTTGTGTAAGTTTCCTACACAAACGCTAGATTTTGTTAGAGAAAACACAATAAATCCTTACGAATTATGCTATGTGATATGGATTAAATATTGATGATGTCATTTGATTTAGCTCATCACACACTTGTGATTACAAATGTACACTCATTGTTTGAAAATTTGGAAAATATTTGGCATCAGATAAGAGCTTTGGTGCAAAAATGAAATTGTACAATCCTCCTAAAATGAAATAGGATAGATTTTACAATCATTGGTTATGATACTAAGATATGGTGGCCTTTCAGTCCACTTGGTATCTTTTTAAATGACATCCTTCTTTAACTCATACTCATAAAAAATAAAACACTTTTTATTCAAAATGGTTGCAACTTAATTGTGCAAAAAAATTAAACATGTGGCACAAGATGCTAATATTTAGCAGACTCCATGTGTACCTCAACTCCAAACCAGTTCTATATTATTCACCTTGACAACACAACAAATCTGGAACATTTGAATATTCATTTTATGCTAATGTAATCCATCATATGTCATGAATACCATGAAAAAATACTTTTTAACTTCCTAACAAGCTCACTTTCTCTTAAAAAAAAAAAATTCCAACTATAAGATATAAAAGAAATCATGAACAGTTCACTATAACCAAATTTCAACTATTTAGAATCCTGCACTTTCCCTTTTGATAACTTCAACCAGATCTTGAGTGATGTTTAACATACTATTTCCATATAATTTCAGACTCTTGTTTTGATCACACCCAATGTTTGCAAATCTATCAGCCACTTGATTTCCTTCCCTATAGGTGTGTTTAATTTGCACAGTTTTGAACTTAGGCAAAATTTTCCATACCTATTGCATAACATATATGAGTTGCCAACAATAAATTTTCCTTTCTTTATTAGAATTCACAATGATTAATGAGTCTCCTTTAATTTAAAAATCTATAATTTTCATATCATATGCTAGTTGCACCCCAAGAAGTAAAGCTTGCACCTTTGCAAGATTATTTGTTCCTCTTGGAATTTTTACTAACTTGGTTGATATTAGAATCCCTTTATGATATTTTATTAGCACCCCCACTATTGAAATTCATGGGTTTCCATGTGAAGCATCATCAAATTTCAAATTGAAGAAGCCTTTTGTAGATGTTTTTTAGGATATTTTACTTTTGTGTACCTTCTGACTTTGATTATGTTGTAAGCTTCCTTTGAATGGAAGGAAAATATTGCTCCATTTCTTCAATAACTTTGAATCCCAATATATAAATAGTGATCTATTGTTTTTTTTTTTCTAAACATATGAATTTGTAATCTCTAATATTGAAGTTTCTATTTTCTCCAACACTTTTTCAAACTTCAATTTTTCTTTCCTAAAAATCCTTTTGTTATGCTCCCACCAAATGGACCACAATACAACTAAGGGAATTATTGTCCAAATACATGCAAACAATGTTGATTTATACAAGACTGGACAACTTCAAAAAGGTCCCATAAATTTTTTGGTAGTGGAGCATACCAACTTCGTTTATTTTTAATATAGGACCAACCTTGAGATGCATAAGGATAATAAATAAACAAATGATTCACCTCTTCTGACTCATTATTACACAAGAAACATGTAAATTGAGTTGATATCCCAAGTTTAGCAAGTCTATCACTTGTCTGTATTCTCCCTTTACTAGCCAACCATGAAAAACACCATGCTTTTGGAAAAACTGATGAATCCCAACAAAATGACAAAGCTCTTTGAGGCTTGATACATCTCGTTTGACAAATTATTTCCTTGTAACCCATTTTGACAATGTAGGTACTGGATTTTGATGGAGCCGATAGGAGCTTATCCTCCCCTCTTGACACATAAACATCCCTTTCAATTAAAATGTTTCTAAATTCCACTTTTTGTACATCTGAACAAGTAATATTTGAAACATTTTTCTATTCTACTTTCCCAATACACATATATTATCTCAATATATTCATTCACATTACTCCCCCAATCCCTGCTTAAAAGATTATGAATATTTTTCAAATTATGTATTGAATTCAAAGGAGCATGACCTCCCCAAGAATCTATCGAAAAAAATTCTTGTATTACAGATTGAAATTCCCAAGTAAGGTAAGGAGTGATTACTTTTCTACATGCAACCAATAAATTCCACATTGTAGAACCTTGTGATTGGTTTTCCTCTATAAATATTCTCTTTGGATCTATGCTATCTAAGTGTGTCACCAAAAAGTGTATCCTTTGACACTTTTCATTCATTTCGACCCTTCCCTATGGATTTTAGAACTTTTCAACCTCTTTTTACCACTTTCCAAGCCTTGTGCAAAGTGTTGTAAGGTTTTGCAATATATTTTCACACTTTTCTAGGATTTTCGTCACTAAATCAACCATTTCTTATGCTATAATGACCCCTTAATGCACATACGTTCCTTACTTTATTGCATTTTGTGAGACAATCCTGAAAAAAATCAATAACCACATGATAATCCCCAAAAACCAATAAAAATTTCCTAGGTGGACTAGGTCACCACCTTTGGTGACCTAGTCGCATGTGGCATAAAAATAAAATTTAACTTAATATTCTTTCATGATTTTGTCTCTCAAATCCTAAGGTCATCCTATATGGTGTTATTTTCAAGAAATTTTGGGTGTAACATCTATAAATAAGGGTTATTTCCACTTATTTTGCATCTCTTAAGTCTCATTTTTCTCCATCCCATTCACTCAATCTTCTCAATTACCCACCCACCATTCTTCTCAATAAAATTACGGTTTATTTATACTAAGTCATCAATACATCTCTCCAAGCCATTCACTGGTAGATTATTACAAAAACACAAGATCATTCATCATGGAAAGGTATTCAATCCATAATTCTATATTTCATACACTATTATCTTGTCTCTTTATTTGATTTAATTATCTACAAATGGGTTTGACAAAGGCAAACCCCTATATTCTAACAATCAACATTTCTTCTTCCTTATTTGTGTGTTTGTAGATTTAGGTATCATGGAGCTTTTAAATCATTGAAGAGTGGATTGGAAGCTTTTAGAAGACACCTCCTTGTTGGCTAGGGAAAAAAATCCATTAAAAGTCTCTTACGGGTTGAGAATCAAAGTTCTAGATCTCAACACTTGAAGAAGCAAAAAGTGCAAACCGAGACCTCTAGATTCCACTTTCAAACTTCTCAAAAGGTTGAAAGGGACTTGGTCACCATTAGTGTCAATGTATTCCCACCATACATGCATTTTAGGATTTTTTCTAGATCGAAGTACCCTTTTGGCAAAAACAGGTTCTGACATATTTTCATAGAAAAGGACTAGGTCATCCAAAATGGTGTAAGTGTCCTTATCTGCTTCTAGATCAGATTCTTCAAGTTTCTAGATCTGCATGCCATCCCTCTTCATCCTCTAGGTGACACCTTTCATTTTTGTTCATTTTTATACCTATTTGTTTATGTTTCCTAGGTTATCTGCATATCTCAATGTCTTTTCCAACATCTTTTACATTCCAATAGTTTGCATCCAATAGTTAGTTTCTATTTTCCATTTCCAACATTTAGGACATCCCACACACATCACTTTAAGCCCCTAATCCCCTCTTTTGAATGTAAACCCTATGCATTTTGGTATCCCTCTCTATCCTATTAGGTGATAAACCCTAGAAGTGTTAGATACCCTAAATGGGTACCAAGATCTTTGTTACATTTTAGTGAACCCGACTTTTCTACACCCTCTTTTTCTAATTTGGACTCCTTTAGCATCCTACGTTTTCATTTCATTTCATTGTGCATTATTTCATTTGCATTCTAGGGTTTTAAAATTTTGTATTCGTGAAAGTGCATCATAGGTTGCTTTTTTAAATTTTAGAACATTACATATCTCTAAAAAAAATCATTTTCATTTTAGGTTTTTCATCACCCAAGACCACCTGAATCAATCCAAAATATCACTAGGAGGACTAAGTCACCATTTTGGGTGACCTAGTCCCTTTAGTCTCAAAAATTCACCAATAGGACTAAGTCGCCATATTGGGTGACCTAGTCCCTTTAGGCCTCTGAAAATGCCCTTTACAGAGCTAAAAACCCTATTTTTATGCTTCTATTTTATGTCATTACCTATCTCTATCACTAGGTTTTGTTTTTGTAGCATGTGTTTCATTAAATCTAGCCTAAATTAGATCATTTCATGCATTGGTTAAATTTCATTTTGCATTCACAATATTTTCTTTTCAAGTATAATTAGTAGATTACATTGTTTGAAATCTATAAATTGCATATCATTATATGCCTTTACATTGAATTTTAATTCCACATACATTTTGTTACATTTTAAATAGAATTCATGGTACTTATGGATAGAATTAGGTTATTTTCATTTGCTGCATTAGCTCCTAGATCATTTAAATCAGAATCTTTAGAAAATAAAAATACAACATTCACAATATCACATGCACCCACTCACAAACTTAGAGATAGAAATCCCTTTAGAAGCAATGACTTGGACATGTTAGATGAAGCCCTTGATGAATTCATCTCTTCTAGCTCATCCACTTAAAATTTGACCGATGAGGATACAAACATTGATAATCATAATAATCATAATTTTTCTTCTCCTAATATCTCTCCCATTGGTGACAAAGGTATCTTAGTGAAAGAAGACACAACCATTGAGGATCATGATGCTATTTATTTTCTTCCTCATCCTCCTTCCAATTTGCAAAACATTAAACAAAACAATGCAAACACCATCCTCTTACCTAGTCTCCCTAATTGTGACAATCAACCTTGTCTTTCTTGTAATATTCCTCCTTGATGCAAAGAGAATAGGTTCATGCTAGAAGATATACCTATTACAAGTCATGATACACTTGACCTTCCCTTCCCTAATTCTCCCACCATTTTGGACAATCTATTTAAAAATCATAATAGTCTATCTCTTAATGCATCCCATTCTTGTGATGAATCATGTGATAAACCTCTTCCAAGATCTCATACTAGGCTAGTTAGTGTGGAAAAATAGAATGAGACATTTTCAAGTCAAATAGAATCCTATTCTACTCCTCCCACCCTTATTAATCTCATCATTGATCATTCCCCTACTTGTGACAAAGTCATTTTAGAAGAATCAAACCTTGAATGTCACGAACATGAGGCTTCTAGTTGTCCTAAACTCTCTCCTCCTAGAGAGGATATCATGATGCCTGCCAAGGATAAAATTGAATTCCCTTCCCAAGGGGATGTTAATATTATTCAACCTCAAATCATCCTTTATCCCCCTTCAACCGAACCCACACTCGAATTCACTCTCTATCCACCTAAGCCTAATGTGTCACAAAAACTGAGTCATAATATTGTTGCTCACACACATTATACAAGAAAAAATCTATGATCACAACAACCAACCTCAACATTCTTACCTTCATCTCCTCCTATCTTACCTATTGCCCCTCACCTAGATTCCCTCCTTTGAGAGTATGAAATTGTTGATCAACTAAGGAATACTCCTACTAAAATATCTTTATGGGACCTTATTCAGGCATCTCCTCAATATGAAAATGTGGTGCAAAATGCCTTGAAAAAAACTCCTATCCCTTCTAATTCACAAACAAATGATATAGTGGCTATGAGTCAAGGCTTAAATTATGACATTGTTTTCCACCAAAGTGAGCTCCCTCCTTTGGAAGTGCAGAAAAATGTTTTCGCTCTTGTAATATCTCTCAATACAAATGCATAGGGATCAAGTGAAACATTGTCAATAATGGATATGTTTTTAATGTGTGTAGTGTCAATCTCTTGGATAAGCTCCATATTGATAAATCCACCATTCAACCTACCTCCTTATCTATTAGTGGATTTGATAGTAAAGGACAAAAGTCGCTTGGTGTGATCACTTTGCCTCTTACAGTTGGAGTGGCCACATTAGACACATTGATACATGATATGCCACATTATGTTTCATATAATATCATTTTAGGTAGGCCATGGATTCATGCAATGAATGGAGTGCCTTCAAATCTTCATAATAAGATGAATGAAGTACATATACAACAAAAAAGTGTACACACTTGACATTGATCCTGAGCCACTTACAATGCCTTACAACTTGAGAAATCCCAATCCATACCCTTCACCACTTCAACACCAACCAAACAAGTGAAACCCATACAACCAAAGTCCTTAGATTATTATTGGGGTTCCTTAAACTTCACACCTCCTTTACTAGGAGCGTCCAAGATCACAAACAAAGCCTGTAATAGGGGAAACACAGTCTTTTCAACAAAAGACTTGGTAGATCCTTCACAAGAATCTACCTTAACTACTTTTTCCAAAAAAGCCAACAAAAAACACTCACCCGATCCAAAAGCACTAAAAAATCTCTATGGAAAATTTTATGAGCTTATGAAAAAACTTGGCTATAGTGGAAAAGGTTGTGGTGCTAGAAAACAAGGTATCTGCAACCCTATCGAGCCTCACACACAAACAACCAATCATGGTCTTGGATTTTTTCCTTTCAACGTAATCATCAAATCTTCCTCTGACATCAATACCATCCCAAATCACCCTTCTAACCCAACCTTAGAAAGTGTTCCTTTTAAACCAACAAAGGTATCTTTTCATAAAGCCAATTTCATCTCACAAAATACTCATGATTTAGATTTTACACACTCTTCTAAAGGAGTATACAAAATCTCAAAATATATAGCTCCTTGTGTAGGTATGCCATCCTCTACCAAGCAAGACACTTCTTTGTTCCACACCAACATATCACCTTCTCTCCTTGATCAAGAGGGCATCTTGTTGAGACTCCTTCAAGATCACTTGATCTCCCTTCCTCCCAAAACTTAAAAGTAATGTTCCAACAAACATTCCTTTTTTACTTACCACTAAGTTCATGGTCATCACACTAATGGGTTTAAGGCTTTGAGTAGTAGAATTCAACATCCTAAAGATTTTGGTGCTTTCCCTTTTTTAGGGGCACCTCATTTCTCTAAACGATATTGATTTTCACTCTACCTTACATTCCCTCCATCCCTTCAGCTCACTCTTGTCTTTCACTAAGTGGGGAAAATAGGTTAGTTACCTATTTCCCTCGTTTGTCACATATCATTGTCTCTTTTGACTAGGTAAAAGACTAAATTTATGTAACACTTTATAAAGGAAACGACCAACGTTGATCCAAATTTTAAACTTGAATCACTAAAAAGTGGCATATATGTTTTAAATTTCGAAATGATGTAAACTAGTAATATGTGTATTTTTTAGTATATTTTATGTTTGTATTTTTATTTTTTAAAATTATTTTAAACTAGTTTTTAATAAATTAACACTATAATTTAGTTCTTAATAAAATGCTAAAAAATGTTCAGTTGCATGGGACGTCAAACTTTTTATAGTACATTTTATTTTTTTCTCTCATTTTTTTTGTGTTTATTTATAACTTGAAACAATAGAGCATGGATGTACTTTTTCCAATTTTGACAATTATATATTTTTAAATAAATATTAAAAAAAATTGTGAATAAAAAAATAGTTGTTTCCATAGTATGCCAGCTTTCATATTAAATATCTATCTAAAATGGAAAAAACATTTACCATCTTGAAATAGATTCTTTTATCTAGTGAATCATATTGTTATATTTTAAAAATATGCTATTTAGATTAGTAAGAGTTATTGAAACTTAAAGTTTTTCAAATATTTTCTTTTTTGGTAAATTGGGCTCAAAGTGGTGCTCCATATATTTTTAGCCAACAATTTTAGTAGAAAATGTTGTGGAAGTATCCAACTTAGCTAGAATGAATCTTACTAGATCATATGTTTGACCAAATTTGATTTTTAGTTAGAAATACTTAAATTTGGTTGTGTTGATAAGTTGGTTGAAAGAGTGACACAACTTTGTTCTTTTACCCAACTACACGTTAACCTTTCATGAACATATAAGATAAATCTTGGGATGTAGATGACATGTCTTAAGTTGACTCGCACGTGACATACTACCCCCTGTCATGATGTAACTTATTGAAAACATGTGACTCGATATAAGGCTTTCTAAAAAAGCTATCATGTATTCATCTTCTTCTACTTTAAAGAAATTTCTCAGAACAAT
Source organism: Sequoiadendron giganteum (assembly GCA_007115665.2). Classification (NCBI taxonomy): domain Eukaryota; kingdom Viridiplantae; phylum Streptophyta; class Pinopsida; order Cupressales; family Cupressaceae; genus Sequoiadendron; species Sequoiadendron giganteum. The sequence continues at coordinate 129,969,677 of CM021106.1, forward strand.
GGTGTTAGAAGCTTCTTTAAAGTGGGGGCATACATCACCACTCACATTTCACTATGTGATATTTTTTCTTGTGATCTGTTCTCTTGGAGACACTAGGTACAATGTTGCCCATGATGAGACATTGCACTTGTCCTCTCTTACAAACAAGCTAAAACCATTTGCACTTTTCCTCTCTTGGAAACATTACACATAATGTTACCTAAAATAAGAAATTGCATGAACAAAGAAAAATCCCATCAAAAAAATTAATTTCCTTTTGTGGTGCCTTATTAAAGTTATTAGGAGGTATAACTTCATTACAGTTTGAGCAGGTAGCCCAACCAACAACACAACTTTCCCCATAGCCACCCACGTTTTCATCTTTTGGGCCTTCTCACTTGGTGGACAACCAAGAGTCTCGTCGCCCAAAGTGAGTACACATCATCTCTTTGGAAAAATAACTTAGATCTGATCCACAACTAGCTAGACAAACGATCGAAGCTTGATCCAACTTTTCACCTTTACCTCTCTCTTTCTTCAAGTTATTGTCATTGCAAGATCATGTATCTCGTCTTGCTGCAGATCATTCACCCTGGAATGTGTCCTTTGGCATTGATTTATTTTTGACTTAGAATATCGAATCCTAGGGGCTTGATTTCCTTCTTCATTCTTCACCATTCTTCACCATCTCCATTGGGCTACTTTAGTGTGAGTTTGAAGAAATTCATCCTCTCACTAAACTGGGGGCTAAATGTGTCACCAAAAAGTGTAGCCTTCAAAAAAATTCACTCATTTGGATGCTTGCCTATAGATTTTAGACCTTTTTCAACCTCTTTTTACCTCTTTCCAAGCCTTGTTCCAAAGTGTTGTAAGGTGTTGCAATAAATTTTCAAACTTTTCTAGGCTTGTCATCACTAAATCAACACTTTCTTATGCAATAAAGACCCCTTAATGCACATGCATGCCTTACTTTAGTGTGTTTTGTGAGACAATCTCGAAAAACATCAATAATCACATGATAATCCTCAAAAACTAATCAAAATTGCCCAAGTGGACTAGGTCACCACCTTGGATGACCTAGTCCCATGTGGCATAAAAATCAAATTTAACTTTATATTCTTTCATGATTTTGTCTCTAAAACCCTAAGCTCGGCCTGTATGGTGTTATTTGTGGGAAAATTAGGGCATAAATTCTATAAATAAGGGTTTTTCCCCCTTCATTTTTCATCTCCTAAGTCTCATTTTTCTCCATCCCATTCACTCAATATTCTCATGCATCCATCCACCATTCTTCTCAAGAAAACTAGGGTTTATGGATACTAAGTAATCAAGACATCTCTCCAAGGCATTCAATGGTTGACTGTTCCACCAAAACAGGATTATTCATGATGGAAAGTTATTGAATACATCATTCCACATTTCATACTCTATTATCTTGTCTCTTTATTTGATTTAATTATATATAAAGGGGTTTGATCAGGGAAAACCCCTATACCCTAACAATCAATGTTTCTTACTCTTTATTTGTGTGTTTGCATATTTGGGTATCTTGGAAGCTTGGAAATCACTGAAGAGTGGATTGGAAGCTTTTAGAAGACACCTCCTTGTTTTCTATGGAAAAACACCCATTAAAAGTCTCTTATAGGTTGAGAATCAAAGTTCCAAATATGAAAACTTGAAGAAGCAAAAAGTGCAAACCAATACCTCTAGATTCCACTTTCAAACTTCTCAAAAGGCTGAAAGGGACTAGGTCACCATTAGTGGTGATATAGTCCAACCATACATGCATTTTAGGGTTTTATGTAGGTTTGAGTACCCTTTTGGTAGAAATGGGTTTTGACACATTATAATAGAAAAAGGACTAGGTTTCCTAGAATGGCATAAGTGTCCTTCTTAACTTCTACAGAAAACTCTTCAAGTTTCAAGATCTACATGCCATACCCCTTCATCCTCCAGGTGCACCCCTTCATTTATGTTCATTTCTGTAGCTACTTGTTTATGTTTCCTAGGTCATTTGCATATCCTAATTTGTTTTCAAACATATTTTACATTCTAATAGTTTGCATCCAATAGTTAGTTTCTATTTTCCATTTCCAACATTTAGGACATCCCACACACATCACTTTAAGCCCCTGTCCCCTCTTTTGAATATAACCCCTATGTATTTTGGTATCCCTCTCTATCCTCTTAGGTGAAAAACCCTAAAAGCGTTAGAGGCCCTAAGTGGGTACCAAAATATTTGTTACACTAAGAAATTTTCTTGCATAAGATTGCACCATTTTGCATGTGGCTTAGCATATATATACCAAACTAATTTTCCACCTAACACCTCATTTCTTTTTTGATAATTTATGAATCCCAACACCACCCTTTAACTTATCTTCACAAAGATTATGCACTGAAATAAGTGAGATCTTCTTGCTATCCATGTTTCCCTTCCACATAAATTCCCTAATTAATCTTTCAATGACCAAATTCATAGACTTTGGTTCTTTCAGTACTACCATGTAATAATTTGGGATGGCAACAAGAATATATTTAATCAATAATTTACATTCAGATAATGACAAACATCTTCATGTCCATGTAATCCTCATTTGAATAATTTGAATGACTTTATCCCAATAAGAAAATTTATTTGCACCTGAGAAGAATGGTATCCCAAGGTACTTACAAGGGAAATTCTACTATTTGAAAACCAAGATAAATAAAAAATTTCTTTTGCAATCCTGATTTGATATTAAAAGTATAGATCTTTGATTTTTTTTCATTTATTTTCTTACTAGATGCAAGTGAATATTTAATTATAACAATTTTAATATGCTTAGCCTCTTGAAGCTTAGCCAAGCCAAATAATAATGTTTCATTTGCTAACAAAGAGTGTGTTACCGATGTACGCATCTAAAAATGGTCATGGTTAATCGAACCTATTAATTAATGTTCTTAAGTCATCTACATATAAATAAATTTAATTATTTATTTATATTGTTCATTTTCCAATTCTTCTAATTTAATTAAATAAATAAATTTTATTTAATTAATGCTACCTTCCTCTTAATTAATTAAATAGATTTTACAATTTATTTACATTAATTATCACAAGTTTAAATTTAAATTTAAATGATATTCTTCATTCCACATTTAATTAAATATTTTCAATATTTAATTAACCCTTTCTAAATTTCCCACTCTTCTCACATAATTAAATATTTTCAATATTTAATTAAAAAGAGCTTCAACACATAATTGAATATTTATTTATTTAATTATGAGAGACACCTTTCAATTGTCTCTTCATTTCTCCAAAAGGTGTTCATAACAGGTTTGAACTCACCGTTCTTGGCCAATTGAATTCACCTTCAAAAATCTATAAATACAACCCTCTTATGAGGAAAAGGACCTCGAATCTCAGATTTTCATGCGTAGTTAATAGTCGCATACCATTTCAATTCATAGAATCTTTTAGCAATTGCATTTTTATTAATCCATTCTCTCAAGCTGCCATTCTACAAGCTGTTGTTTTAAACAACTAGAGCAAGCATCTTTCCTTGGAGATAGAGGACACCTTTTTAGAGTTTGCATGTTTCTTTAATCTAATGTTTCATTGGTGTATCCATTTGCACCATTTATTATTAAATCCAAATTTCTAAGAGCTTCAACCAATATTATGAACGAAAAAGGTGATAAAGGATCACCTTTCGTCATGGGTAGAACTAAAAATACCTGATGTTGCACCATTAATTAGAACTAAGAATTTTGCACCTTTTAAGCATGATAAGATCCATTTGCACCATTTATTATTAAATCCAAATTTCATTAATACTTGAATCAAAAAGGTCCAATCCACTTTATCATAAGCTTTCATCATGTCAAGCTTCATGATAAATGAATATATCTTATTCAGTTAAATTGAGTGCAATACTTGTTGTGCCACTAGAGCACCCTTCACTGTCTCCCTACTAAGAAAAAAATTCCACCTTATTCTTTTGAAATTAATTTAGGGATGATGGGCAACACTCATAGATAAATTGCTTTGGTAAATATCTTGTAAATTGTGTTACAAAGAGATATAGGTTGAAATCCTTAGAAAGACTATGGATCTTTTAATTTTTCAATTAATGAAATGTGCATTAAATTAAACTTCTTAACCATGGAACAAGATTTATGAGACTCTTCCAAGGCCTTTAGAAGATCATTTCCTATGAACTCCCAAAAATTCTTGAAAAATAATGTTGTGAAACCATCTATTCTTGGAGCCTTATCAGGCTTTAATGTTAAGAAAAATTCTTTCAATTCATCCAAGGTAAAAGGCTTATTGAGATGTACATTATCATGCTCAATGAAAAGTGTCAGAATTGCTTCCAACATGTCATCTCTTTCAATTCCAATCTTATTTAATTGTTGTACTGGTGTAGATAATAAGTTTGAAAAGAATTTAATCCCTTCATTATGAATGTCCAATTCATTGTTTAACCACTTGCCCAAAACACTTTCTTGAATTGGAAATAATGTATTCTTTCCTTTCTTAACCTAAGCTGACATGTGAAAACAAATTGTGTTCTTGTCACCTTCTCTAAGCCACACTTCACAAGATTTTTAATGCCAATACAACTCCCCACACAAAAATAGTTCTTCCCATTCCAATTGAAGACTCTTCTGTAAATAAAAAGATTGCTAATTGAACCCTTGACTTAGAATTTGCTCATTTACATTAGCCAATTGCTTGGAAATTAGCTCTTTTTGATGAAAAATATTTTTAAACACATGAATATTTTTCTATTTTATTTTTCCTTTTAGGAAATACTTGTTCTTGCCAAATCTATACATGATGGAGCCATTCCCATATGGTGCTTCCAACCACCATGTTTTCAACAAAGGCATGAAATCACTATGTTTGAACCACATTGATTCAAACGTAAAAGAAGATCTCCACTTTTGAGGAGAATTAGTTAATGTAAGACTTAAGAAAGTAGGAAAGTTATCTAAACCTATATATGGAAAACTTTGAGACATTCACACATACTTCTCTACTACCTAGTTTGAAGCTATTAAAAATATATCTAATGTTGCAATTATTTTCCGAAAATCTCTCCTCTTGTTTGCCCATGTGTACAATCATCTTTTTAGTTTCAAATCCACAAGTGCATTGTTATGTATAAAATTATTAAAATCTTCCACCATCTTAGGAGATGGAAATTGTTTGCCTCTCTTTTCATGAGGAGACATAATTGCACTAAAATCTCCTCAAGTACATATTTTTCAGCTCCAAATTGGTCAAAAATTAGTTGAAGCTCTATCCAAATATTTTTCTTACCTACAACTAAATTTGGTGCATATAAATTGACTAACAATAAATATAAATCAAAATGAGTAACACGTAATAACTGTTAATGTGAATTATTAGAAATAGGTTCAATCTATATAGTCTTTGTACTCCATAAAGTTCATTGTCCACTAGATGCTCCCTGAGCAACGACTTGACAAGACTTCCACAGAGCCCACTTGGAAATTATATTATCATAAGTTTCCTTAGATCACTTGGTCTCTTGTACTAGAACTATATCAGCCCTTGAAGAATTTATTTACAATTTAATTTGGGATCCTTTGTTAGGGACATTTAAAACCCTAACATTCTAGGAGCCAATTTTCATAATGATCGAGGAGAGAAACCAAATCTCCTCAATATTTTCTTTATGTTACCACCTAAGGTTAACTGAATCCCAAAAGCAATCTCCTCCTGCATATTTCTTTCATTTGACTTCCTTCCTCTCTTGAAGATTTAGCTACTAATGAAAGAGGTGTTTGACTAATAAATATTTTTTTTGAGAAATCAAAACCAGTATCATATTATTCACTTTTTTCCTTAACATTAGAATGTTCATTCATAAGATCTTGAGCTTTAGTATATTTTATGTGTTTTGTAGAGGATATTTGAGGTTTTCTTGTCATCACCTCCCCATCCTCTTTACTTACTACCTCTGCAATTTCATTGACTAAATCTGAACCTACCATATTTGCAATATGGTCTACCCAATTTTCCAAACTTCCATGTTCCTCCAACTAATGCAATATTTAGGAATCAAATGTGCTACAATAAAAATAAGAAATTTGTTTGCAATGAGGTATTAAGTGAGAGCTACAAGCTTCAAGAAATTATCTTTGACTATCAGAGAATAGAGTCTTTCCCCATATCAAATTTGAAGTTATTCCTTCCAGTTGATGTTCATTCTCAATATAGATGTTTTGTGCATAAGGACATAAAGACCTATGAAAAGATGAAATCTCCATTTTAGTCCACCAACCGTTGGTAAAATTCACTACAAACTTTAAGATTTTTTCATTTTTTCAAGGTCTATTATAAAAAGCATTCCTAATTACTTCCTTTTAAAGAATACTACCATTAAAAGTATCTAGATCTTGTGATAGCAAATCAACACCCATAGCATTTGACTGGAAAGAGTCTAACACTAAATACTTACCCTTTCTATCCTTTTCATCTTGGCTTATATCATGTATTTTCCTTTTATTAAGAGATAAATTCCCTAAAACATAATAAATTTCTTTGAAAATATTTCCCCCATATTTGTATCAACCTTTCATTGAAATTGATTAGTTGGTGAATCCCTACAATCATTGGTTTGTTGAATAGCTAGAGAAATCTTGTAATGAATGTCCCACCAAATGGCAACATGTATAGACATTATTAGGGATCTCAATTAAAAGTATGGAAAAGGCCTTAGAGGCAAGGTAGGAAGGTCAGATATCCAAATTTGAGCTTTATGACAAGCCGGTACCATCAAACTCTTAATAAAAAAACCAATAGTAGTCATCCAAAACCCCTCTTCAAGAAGGGAGGAAAAATTAGCACCCTAAGGATAGCCAAGATTCTCCTTTCCATTTTAAGAGGAGGGGGTATCTTGCTACTATGCTACCAGAGGATTCACTTTGGACTGTCCTTTTCCCTCGATTTTTTACTTCACATAGTTTTGGTAAAGCAAGTTCATTCTAGGAGGGAGTAGACCAACCAAGGAGGGCCAAAATGGATCCAAGGAGTAACCCCCATAATATACCAATGGCTGATATCTAATGTCATGCACAATGTGCATAACATCTTCATGCGATAACTTTAAAAATTTGTGAATAACCAAAGCAATTTCATTCATGGAATCTAGCCACAAGATTCCCAACTTCACCCTAAATAGATCAAATTCTGGAGCGACATCAAAATTTGTATCCATAACCATAGGTCCAACTAGGATGAAAAGAGTTATAGATCCATATGGCTTAAGAGAGAGAATACCATGTGTATGTATGATGGATTTTGTTTCCTCATATTCCTCCCTCTGTAGTGAATTTAGCCATAACATCTCATTTATAATAAAATTTACTCGACTCGCGGGGTCAACTAGGACTCCTGTCACAATGTTTCCATTGAGGCAAGGAAGAATGTATAGAGGAGAGGGATTATTATTCAAGGGCAAGTCTATGGTGAAAGTAACATTTGGTGAACCATTCGCAGGTTGTGGGGGAGGAGTAATCAAAACCGTATTAACATATGCCAAGGGTTGAGAAGTGTCAGAGGGGTCAATAATCAAGTTCATAGAATGGGACAAGAATGGGTCCGTGTAAATTGAAATCTAACTAGGCCCTCACTATCGGATTATTTGTGATTTGTTTCTTCCCATTGAGATGAATGCTACTATCATCGATCTGATCCTGTATCTCATGACACAGGAACATGCAATAGTTTGTATCATGCTTGTCAACACGATGGTGCTAACAAAAATAATTCCCATCATACTAATGAGGATAAATTTACTTTATAGGTTAGGGGTTTTCCAAAGTTATTATCTTATCCTTCAACAAATTTTTTAATATAGATGAATAAGATTTTTCTAACTTCATAGAATTTCAATTGCATCGGAAGTCATGATCGTTGGTCATGGTGACTACATTCATAAAAACATTTCCTTTTCCTCAAATACACACAATATAATTTCATTCAAAATTGTAGCAGGAGGAGGATCCCTCGAGCTGAACTACCATTTGTTGATATTCTCGTAACATGGTGAACAGGTGCACAAAAGAAGGGTACTTCATTAGGGAAAAATTCTCCTGCCAGGCTCATTGTAGGTTGCCTATGAATACCTTTTGCACATTTGAATCTAGTAGCAATTTTGAGATCTACGAAAATAATTTTTGGTAGTGCGTTATGAAGTTAGTTATCTTCTCATTATCTCCTTGCTTACATTAGATGAGATCCGAGAAGGTCATCTTTAGACCAATGTTAGCCTAGAATAGATGAAGAAACTAGTTAACAAGATGATGAAATGAGAATATAGAATTATCATTCAAGGAATATACCACTCAAGGGTTGTGTCCTTAGGAGATCGAGGGAAGAGTTTTTCCATTAAATCATCGTGATGAAATAAATCTATACAAATGGTATTGAAATATGACACATGCATCTGTAGATCTCCTTTACCACCATACTTTTCAAAATTAAGAATATCCATTCCTTTTGGGAGAGGAGTACTCAAAATCACTATCGAAAATGCGCTATGTCAGAAAGAGGGTCAAAAAATAGGTTGGGTAGAGGCTTGGTAAAGGCTCGCCAACTAGTGGATGACAAAGGCCTAGTGGAACCTCCCTTAGAACCACTACCACCAAAACCATCTCTGGAGCCACTACTGTGACCACCACTAGTAGGACCTCCACTACCAAATCCACAACCATGGCCTCCACCAGAGCCACCTTCGCTAGTACCACCTTGGCTACTAAAGCTACCACCACTCATTCCACTAGAGCCCCCATCACTAGGGATAGTAGGAGGGGTGAAATTAAAACCAAGGGGTATTCTACTCACCTTGATAGTAAGGGTCTTCTCAGTAGAAAAATAAATGCTAATCAAGGGGCCTATTTCAACCATGCATATAAACATACTAGGCATTGGGATGCCTATTTTTCTCTCATAGGCATCAAGCACCTCTCCTCAAGTACCTAACCTAGTGTTATACAAAGGGGTGTATGCTTCATTAAAATTAGTAAGACCTCATAAGAAATCTATACTTTTTTTATCCTTACCTAACACATATCTCACCTTGCTAGAAATTCTAGTAGCTCTCTCCATGTTTGGTGCTTTTTTCAGATGATTCATGAGGTCCAACAACCTCTTGTCTAATGCCAACAATTTTTTGTAGGAATATGAATAGTATCATCCTAATCTACAGATGAAGCTTTAGCGAATGCTGGAGGAGTGGTTACATGAGTGGTCTCATCAATGAAACTCATCTTGTTAGTAAAACGTATACAAAATCTAGTAGTAAAACCAAAATTGACCTTCACCTTTTCCATTGGTAAGTGTCACACACTTCTTCTAACCATGTACTCAGAGTTTTTAGATTGGGTTATGAAGTTCATAAACCTTCACAACTCATAGATTTAGAACTGTCACTAGGCGCAAGGGAAAATTATCAAGACAAATAAATGCATAGATATTGTTCACGTTGGGTTCACAAAAAAAAGCTAAGTGGGTGCTTTATGTTGAGGATAGAGAATGAAGGGCACTCTCAAGTGATTTTTTCACTCTACTGATCCAAGTACTTGAATGTGGATAAATGAGTTAGTTTCTAGGATCCAAACCATACCTCAAACAACTCTTTTACTGAGGATGACAACGTGGATTTGGGATGACATCACATCATGCTGGTGTCTCTTTGGGGCACTGGAGTTTGTATGGTCAAGAAATGAAAAGTATATTACCAAATTGAAAGAAACCTACCAACAACCTAGTGAATAAGTTTTAATGAACTAAATAGAATAATGAAATATGATAAATGACTATAGGAATGACACATTAGATAATGAAAACTAGAGTGATGAAGACCAGCTCACTAAAAGTCTAGTTTTCCAACAAGCTCCACATGCACATACACCTACACACAACCAAGAGAGGAAAATTATTGGGTTTTCCTCAATCAAATCCCCACTTTGATGTTTCCACCTGCATGGATAGCCAAGAAATTGATGAGATAGAAAATTTTATAAAGGAAATAGAAAGAAAGAGTATGAACACTATGAAAGAAACAATGCTACTCTATCAAACAACAACAAAAGAAGGATAGTGAACCAATACCACCTCCACCCAAAGGCACTCAAGGCCAATGAAGGGATAATGCAAGACTACGATCTTGGAAAAGCTGACATGACCACAATAGTGACAAAGGAGGTCTCACAAGACACAAAAATCATAGCTTCTATGGTAGCAGAACACGTTATTTATGAAGATAGACAAACAAGCTACTGAGTAATGCTCAAGAGATGCAAAAAGGATGTGTTGATTGTGTTTTCTACACAACAACAACTCAGACAAAATGTAATATCCTATTTCTCTAGAAAGATAAATCTCTATTAGCAAGCCTCAAGAGATAATCCCAAGGTCTCTAATGTCATGTCTTGACAATGCAATCAAAGAACTTAGTGATAAATGTAAAAATGTTAGTAATCAAAAGGGGCCTTACAAGTGAACAATGTTGGAAGTATACTTTCATCAAATGTAATAATACAGTGATGCTTTCAATCCTAGAACTAACCTAGATTCGAAGAAAGATCAAAAGAGATAAGGATTCACATAAAGATATCTTAAAACTAACTCTTAAGATCAATCACAATGATGATGAATGTTTCAAATGGATATATCCCCAATAAAAAAAACCTCTACTTGATCAAGGACAAGCCCACAACTACACATAAATGGTGTAATCTTCTAAGGAAATTGGAATATTTTTAGACTATGAACTTTCATCCACATACCCAGTAAATGGAACAATGTAAACAAGCATTCATAGTTGAACTCAACACAAAATGAAGCCCAAACTAAGTTTACACAACAATCTACAATTAATAAATTGCTAAAAGTATGGATCGGAGATCGATCAACATGATTCAAATTTCATCATTATTATGAAAGAACTGAAATCTAATAACTAACATTGAGAATCAAGGATAAGAAACCATAAATTATCAAAGCTTAATAGAAGGTTTTCCAAATCAACAACCCATTTGCATTAACTTCTCCAACATTTACATAAAAATCTCCAGGTCTCTCCTCTCCTATAGCTACTCGCCTACAAAATCTAACTCCTAACTTAGCTAATTTTGGCTTGCTAACTATCTAACCTAGCTTCTTACCCCTTACAAAGGAGAAGGCACATGCTTTTTATAGATTTTATATTTTAGGATGAAAGGCCAGGATCAATCCAAGGGATCAGATCAACCCTCTAGAAATTCCAAGAGGTTACAAAAGGGTTTGGCCATTCTTGGCATCTAGATACATCATCAACCAATGACATAAATCCTATTACAATTTGGAGCAATGAGAAAATAGTAACCTGCCAACTCAATCTTGATAAAAATTTTGATTAGCGAGTAAAAAAAACATCACAGGTCACTCCATGTTTGAAACATATCTTCTAGCTCTAGACAAGTTGTGGAATAGATTCACAAGTAGATGCATATTAAATATTAAATATTTAGTTATAATATTTTCTAGATTTTCCTCCTAGCACGAATCCATATGCAATCCCCCTTTTGATTTATTTAATTCTAATAAACAAATATAATCATTAGTAGCTCACATGAAAACCCAATCCATAAAATATTTAAATTAAACTCAAATAAACCCTTCGAAATATGTAACTTTGTCATAAAATTATAGAAATGTAACCCTATTAATAAATTTTGAAGTTGAGGAAATTTGTGACAGGAACTTCAAGGAATCCACTAGGAGGTGGATTTTCCAAGTGACGGGAGCTTCAGGGAATCTAACAGGAGGTGGATTTTCTGAGTGATAGGAGCTTCAAGGAATTTGATAGGAGGTGGATTTTCCAAGTGACTAGAGCTTTGAGGAATCCGGCAAGAGGTGGAATTTTTGGGTGACAGGAGCTTTGAGGAATCTGACAAGAGGTGGATTTTTTGAGTCATAGGAGCTTCGGGGTATCCGATAGGAGGCACACATTTTTTGAGTGATAGGAGCTTCAAGGAATCCGATAGGAGGTGGATTTTCTGAGTGATAGGAGCTTCGGGGAATCCAACAAGAGGTGGATTTTTTGAGTGACAAGAGCTTTGAGGAATCTGACAGGAGGTGGATTTTCCAAGTGATAGGAGCTTCGGGGAATCCGACATGAGGTGGATTTTTTAAGTGACAAGAACTTCAAGGAATCTAACAGGAGGTGGATTTTTTGAGTTTCTTACGTAGTCAAAATCTTTGAAACCCCATAAATTTTTACCAAGGAGTTTTGAAAAAGTTAGAAAAGCATCACAACCTAATTTTTATCCTCTATCCATGGGTGTAAATTTTTTTTTACATATGACATTGAAAATTTTCTTGAAAATCCACATTTCCAAAATCCATGATAGGTGGATTTCTCCTAGACACTCAAGATGCTTCAAAATACCATTTTCATCAAATCAAATCTAGACTTAATCCTAAAGTAACCTCTCAAGAAGAGCAAAACTAAAAATTGACAAATCCAAGATGTGAAGATGCAAAAAGAAAAAAGAGGGTCCCCGCCTTTGGTGGGGCCTATGTGCAAAAAATGCACAATAAATGGTAACTCTTAGGAAAATGCTCCAGAGCATTTTGATGACAAAGTGGAATCAAGAACCCAAAATCTTCGGTTTCGATCCTCACATCAGGTCAACCAATAAACCAAAGTCTCAAAACCAATGAACAAGCTAGCCATTCCCATGCTAGAAATCCAAGTGTGTACAAATGTATTAATTTACCTCACTCAGTTACTACAAGGAAACCAAGTTCATCTGAGTCAATCTACATGAAGATTCTAACTCCAAAAGTAACCTGGATAGAGCCTCGCTTATATTCAAGCATCCATCGACCCGATGTGATTATCATTGTGATTGTCCTAAACATAGCTCTATTGCTAGCTAGGTTCCCATAGCCCCGATAGAGATATTCAGATCCTCTGATTATTTGAATTCATTTTCTTTTGATATTTAATATTTTATTTTATTTCTTTTCGATTTTCTTTTCTTTTCACTTTTTCATTTCAACCCATGAACAATGAAGCTCATATTTAGGGATGGGAGTCATAGTTGTCTTGAAGTAGAAATATAACATTTTTCACTTGACTAGATCTCACAAGGAACCTTCAACAACCTCAAGATTCTTAAGGCGTGTGTAAAATGTAAGATTCAAGCACATTTGGTCCAACTAACTCAATCCACTTTGTATGTTCAACACATGTGACACTAGATAGAGGACTTCAACCATCCCATCAGAAAAAATTATTAGAGTTTGTAAAAGAGATACCCAAAATAGTCCCAACTAATGAATATTTATTGTCCAAGAAAGGCACTTCCCCAACTAGAAAACAGAGAAAACCAAGCCAAAGAAGCAAACCGACAACCAAACTGAAACCCAGAGAAAACCTAAACTAACCAAAACATAAGAAAACTACCAGAAAATAAATCTAAACTAAATCTATCTACCCTAAGGAAAACAAAAATTAGACTAAAGAAAAAGAACAATAGGGTAAGTTGCATTTATTTCGTTCAAATTATATATAAGAAGACTCAAAATGAATCACAATCAGATAGGGAAAACTGAGTCCCACCCCCATATGGTTCATCAATGCATGGACAAGAAATAAGGTGATGGTAACAGTGTTCAAGAATGCAAATTTATTCTTATACTCAAAAAAATAAACCTCAAAAATGTAGCATTGAAATTCTATGTCGTGATCAAGAATAATCAGCAATTGGGGTAACTCATTAGGACCATGCTAAACCCATATGCAAGATGTCTTCCCTAAGCCTCCATAATCAAATTGATAAGATTTAAAAAATTTAGCAAGGAAAGAACTTGTTCAGACTGAATATTGAATTTATTGTCCTCCAATCGTGCAGAGTTGACATCCATGAAGTTAGAAGGTGCATTATTCCTCTTGCGCTTGAAAAATGCAAAACAAAATTAGAGTCATCAATGAGCAATTCAAGGTAAAAATCAGATTGAAAAAATTCATAATTAACAGCATGGAACTTTTCACCTATTTGAGTATCTTCATGAGGAATTAGTGATGAAATTGCAGAAGCTTCATTATGCACAATAGGTTGTTCATCAAGAGGTATCACAAATTGATATTTAAGCACATTTTTGCTTGAAACTATGTGGTCATGCTCATCAATGGTTATTGTAGCATTACTATTTTCAAGATTACTCAGATTTACTTGCACATCAGCATGAACCACATTAGCTACCTCATCATAAATACATAAAGTTTCAGAATTTTCAATACTCAATTCATCAACAGACAAAGACAAAATAAAATTTGATAAATGAGAGAACTTCTTGAATTCATCTTCTATTAGCACTGGTTTAGATTCTTGATCATAACCATCATGAATATTGACTCCTCCATTAAGTCATCCCTTATTTTCTTCAAGACATTCATCATAAATTTGTCAAAAAATTTCTATTGGAGACTTATTTGACTTATGCGATAATTGTACTTGTTTTTCCACCTCCTTTACGGGTGTCTCACATTGGACACGGGTGAATTCAAAATGATCTTCCTCATGTATCCTGCACCAAGTAGGTATCAATAACTCCTCTAGGCGGACATTAAATCTCGGGTTTAACAAATCTTTCAAAAAAATCACAATGAGCTTATCGTATTTTGTTTGTATGGAATCCTCATTATGAACAAAGGAGATTAGACCGATTACTTCTTTCTATTGTGGCACATCTTAAACTGTATTTCCCATTTTAGACTCTTGATTAAGCATTGCAGGAGGAACATCCTTGATCTCTATTGGCTTCTCTTTGCTTGGACACAAACTATGTTCCTCTTTTATTACTAGTATCTCAGATTATTTTTGCCTACAACCAACCTCTTCCAAGGCCACCTCAACATCAGCTGCACATCCATCTAATCCAAAATTTGTTGGCTTCTCTATAGTACATTCTTTGACTGATTTATCTTTCCATTCCAGATATCTCCCAACTTTAATGATAATGTTGACACAAGAGCGACAATTGAACTTTGAATGAGATGAATTATGAACTCTGCACCGTCTAGATGAGATGAAATCATGCAAACACTTACCACCACCAAGTTGATCTTTAACTATCTTCGTAAATGACTCAACTGCAATATCAATAAACTCTAAATCTGTAGAAACCAATGGTTCAATTAGGTTTTGCATGAAAATATCCTTTTGCAAAATCATCTCAAATTTACCCTCGAAAAGGTTAAGCATTCTAGCTCTCTATGCCTATAGGTATTATGAATTTTGCACTTATCTAATAATGCATAGTGATGCAAACCCTTACTATTCTAGAGATCCAATCTCTTATTTAGAGACTCACAAAGTTGAGGAAAATCATTCTAAATATTATTTCCATCATTAAAAAAATAAGATGGCCTTTCTATCTTAACTCAGAATTTGTACATGCAGATTTAGAGATTCATTATATCTCATATTTTCAACATGAAGGCTCATTCAAATTCCAGCTATGTCACTTTATGCTCAGCCCTCCTTCTAGGGCCAATTTGTTGATGGTGTCTTCTGCACAGTAACAACTTAGACAAAATGTAATATCCTATCTCTCTTGGGTGATCCCACAATATTGGTTTACAATGTTTGGGCAAACTGGACACTAAACTAATTTTTTTAAACTAAATCTTCACTTTCGGGCTCCGATAGTAGTAAACTATGAGGAATTTGAAGATGATGAAAACTAGTGATTTGTGTCATTTTGTCTATAGATTCTAAATATATATTTTTTCATTTTTTTCAGAATCAGATTGCACTTATTTTTCCATCTCCTTCGAAAACTAGTTTTTAAAAAAACAACATATTTAAGGAGTGATGCTCACTATATACAACATAAAAAAATTTTTATCAAGTCTAAAATTCTAATTATTTCGAATTTAGATTTGTAAGTATAATATCTGGAAATTTCATTTGGTTTTATAGTGTTTTATTGCATATTTTTTCCTTAATCAAGTTTCGAAGTCAAACGAATTACAATTCAGACATAGGTAGACCATATACAACATAATATTTTTTGTATGTATCAAAATTCAATTTTTCTTTTTCTAATGGATCAAGGACATCAATACCCAACTTGAACATATTTTTGGAAATTTTATTTTGATACTTTTCTATTTTTCCACAGGTGCAGAATAGAGAGTTTGATTTTTGGTGAAAAACCTATGTTTAATAAAACTAAAAAAATACATACATAATAAAACCAAAACATATTAAAATTATATTTGTTGGATAGCTCATTCTGAGGAATACCATGATCATTTCAAATAAATTTTAAATGAATTCATTTGATCCCCCAAAAGGTACATCAAAAGTGATTTTTTATCAACATTTTGATAGTTGTAAAGGAGACTCCACTGTAGGTATGGTTTAAAACTAGTCAGGTTCTATCCAAGGGGGTTTGATCTAAGGTGATTTGATCAAACCCTCTTCAATTGGAATCCTTAAAATGGAAATTTTTAAGGATTAAATAATTATATTTTCTAAAAATATGTGATTTCAAAAAAATCTGAATCTCTTAGAAATTGTAAACCAGCTTTGTGGGATCACCCTCTTGAAAGGTAAATCTCTATCAGCAAGCCTCAAGAGATAACCTCAAGGCATCTAATGTAAGGTCTTGACAATGCAACCAAACAACTCAATGATAAATGTGGAAATGTTGGTAATCACAAGGCACCTTACGAATGAACAATGATGGAAGTATACTTTCATCAAATGTAACAATACAGTGATGCTTTCAATCCTAAAACTAACCTAGATTGAAAGAAAGATCAAAATAGATAAGGATTCAGAGAAATATATCCTAAAACTAAATCCTAAGATCAATCACAACAATGATGAAATATGCAAATGAACATATCCCCAATAAAACCAATCTTTGCTTCATCAAGGACAAGCCCACAACTACACAAAAAATGGTACAATCTTCTAAGGAAATCAAAATATTTTCATACTATGAACTCCATCCACATACCCAGTAAATAGAATAATGTAAAAAAGCATTCACAGTTGAACTTAGCACAAAATGAAGCCCAGACTAACTTTACATAAAAATCTACAATCAGAAAATTACTAGAAGTATGGACCAAAGATCAATCAACATGATTCACATTTCATCATTATTATGAAAGAATTGAAATCTAATAACTATCATTGAGAATCAAGAAAAATAAACCATAAACTATCAAAGTTGAATACAAATATTGCCAAATCAACAACCCATTTGCATTAACTTCTCTAGAATTTACATAATAATCTCTAGGTCTCTCCTCTCCTATAGCTACTGGCCTACAAAATATAACTCCTAACTTAGCCAATTCTAGCTTTTTAACTATCTAACCTAGCTTCTAACCCCTTACAAGTGAGAAGGTAAAGGCCTTTTATAGATTTTACATTTTAGGATGAAAGGCCAGGATTAAATCAATCCAAGGGTTGAGATCAATCATCTAGAAACATCAAGAGGTTACATTAGGGTTTGATAATTATTGGCATCTGGATACATCATCAACCAATGAGATAATTCTTGTTACAATTTGGATCAATGAGAAAATAGTAGCTTTCCACCTTGATATTGATAAAAAAAATTATTGGAGAGTAAAAATAACACCACATGTCACTCCATGTTTGAAACATATCTTCAATATCTAGAAAAGTTGTGGCATGGATTCACAGGTAGGTGCATATTAAATATTAAATATTTAGTTATAATCTTTCCCAGATTTTCCTCTTGGCATGAATCCATATGCAAGCCCCCTTTTGATTTATTTAATCCTAGAAAAAAATAAAAAATAATTAGTAGCTCACATGAAAACCCAATCCATAAAATATAAAAAAAAAGCTCAAATAAACCCCTGGAAAAATATAACTTCATCATATGATAATTCAACCCTATTAAGAAATTTCGTAGTTTAGGAAATTTGCAACAGGAACTTCAGGGGATCCAATAGGAGGTGGATTTTCTGAGTGATAGGAGCTTCGAGGAATCTGATAGGAGGTGGATGTTCTGAGTGATAAGAGCTTTGAGGAATCCAACAAGAGGTGGATTTTTCAAGTGATAGGAGCTTCGGGGAATCCAACAGGAGGTGGATTTTTCGAGTGACAAGAGCTTTAGGGAATCCAACAAGAGGTTGATTTTTCGAGTGACAGAAGCTTTGGGGTATCCAATAGGAGGTTGATTTTTCAAGTGACAGGAGCTTCAGAGAATCTGATAGGAACTTTGGGGAATCTGATAGGAGGTGGATTTTATGAGTTTCTTACCTGGTCAAAATCTTTGAAACCCCATAACTTTTTACCAAGAATGAATTTTCAAAAATTTCAAAAAGAAACCCAACCTAATTTTTTATCCTCTATCTATGGGTTCAAAAAAAATTTACATATGAAATTGAAAATTCACTTTAAAATTCCCATTTCCAAAATCCATGACAGGTGTATTTTTCCTAGACACTCAAGATGCTCCAAAATACAACTTTCATCATATAAAATCTAGACTTAATCCCAGAATAACCTCCCAAGAAGAGAAAAAATAAAAATTGACAAAGCCAAGATGTAGTGATGCAAAAGAAAAAAGAAGGTCCCCGCCTTTGGTGGGGCGTGTGTACAAAAAGTGCACAACATGATGCAAGAGAGATCAAGTGAATTGTCTAGAATTATGAATAAGGTAGAATGGATATGAAAAATATGCATTTGAAAGGAGATTAGGAGGGAAAGAACCATTTTTGAGCTAGTTGGTCGACACAGAGGTGTTACGCTTCATTCCTAATGGAAAACGTAATGTCCGTATGGACTCCAAAGGTAGGAATCTATCAGGGACAGGATCATGCTGTGCAATCATCCACTCGCCGCACTCACATCCCTGACAAAAATTCCCCAATCAAAACATAATACAAGCCCCAAGTGGATGTGACATAGATGGGTGATGTGGAATTTCGCATTCATTTTTTGTTTTCTAAGATGGAGGGATGCAAAAGGGGACTTTCTAAGAGGGGTAAAAATTTGCTCCTATATAGGGGGAATGATTGATTGGAAGAGGAAATTTTGGAATTGATTTTGGATGAGTGTGGAAAATAGGATGATCCTGGATTAAAATTTGATTGAGGATTATAAAAATAGGACCTAAGAATGAAGATGTAGGATAATATTAGATTTGGGTATCAAATTTCAAGACCTTAAAATAATTTAATGTGATGAAGGATGATTATCTATACTTCATCTAGACTAACATTCTTAAGTAAGAGTTTATTGGATTTGAATTCTACTTAAAATAGGAAAATTTTGATGTAGGTGCATCCTGAGCACTTAATGCCTCCAATAGGAAAATTTATGAAATTTGTATATTCACCATGAAAAGCAATGCAACAAGGTCATGTAAAGTTCATAACTATTGATGTGGTGATGTGGCTTATTGGCAGCCTTGTAGTTCAAAGTAAAATTGATGGATTTTGATGAAGAAATAAACGAAATTTGGTGATTTGTTTAATTTGATCTTTCAATTTGAATTTGCGTCACATGTACCCTTGAAATTTTTTGGTGTTTGGTAGATGCTCTACATCAATTGGTACCAGAGCTAGAAGGGTCTATGGAAAGAGAAAGATTTTGTGGTTTGTGGTTTTGTATTGTGGTTGGTTGCAAGTGCTTGATCCATCTAAGCTGCAAAGAGAAGGTCCAAGACACTAGGTAGAGAAAAGAGGAGATTCCTAGGTGAGGCAAAGAAGTTTTTTGAGTTGTGTTGTAGTAAGAACCAGATGGATACTTAATTGTGAAGCACTCGATTTTGCAGCCTGAAGAATACTCCACTGATGGGAGTAGTTGAGAAGATGAAAAGACAAGTTGGCTGGAGAAGGTCAAGGGTGAATTGTGAAAGAAAGGGGAAAGTTTGCAAGGACAATCCTGTGTCCTTTTGAAAGAGAAGATGAATGTGAACCTAATAGCAAAAAAAAAGAAAGGCAAAGGCAGAGATGAAGAAAAAGCTAAGGAAAAGTTGGAACCAAGACAAAGATTCAGAGAGAAGGAAAGAAGAAGCAGTCCAGGGTAAGATTGTAGAAGGAATGAAGATTCAAGGTTAATGCACATGTTTTCAAAGGGACCTGGAAATTTTTCAAGTGGGTTGTTTGATGCAGGTGCATCTTGAGCACTAAATGCCTCCAATAGTCAACTTCATGAAATTTGTATATTCACCATGAAAATCAATGCAACAAGATCATGTAAAGGTCAAAACAATTGATGTGGTGATTTGGCTTATTGGCAGCCTTGTAGTTCCAAGTGAAATTGATGGATTTTGATGAAGAAATAAAGGAAATTTGGGTATTTGTTTAATTTGATCTTCTTAATTTTAATTTGGGCTAGATGTATGGTTGAAATTTGTTTGTGTTTGGTAGATGCTTTGCATAAAATTTCTTAAGTAGGAATTGATGGGATTTGATGACTATACTTAAGATAGACTAGCATTCTTAATAATGATTTTATTAAGGATGGGATCAACTTAATGTCTTGATTTTTTATTGGGATATTGAATTTTAAATAGACGGTCTAGTGGTTTAGGGTTAGGATTGTTGGGTGAAGGATTTTATGATGATGAAAGGATTTTGGATATAAAGGAGATTAATTCCTTAACCAAAATTTGATGTTTAAATGATTATTTTTATTAAGGATTGGGTATTGGATGGTTGATTGATATAGATATATGGATAATGGATGATTGGGTTTGGATAAGTGATAGTTGGATTATATTATTAATTAATTCTAGAATGGGATGATTAGGATAAATGGATTGGATTAAGATAATGATGAGGGATGGATATTAAGGATGATAATAAATTGAAGATAATTAGGACAAATACAAATTATGAAATTGGATTAGGAAAATGGAATGTTGATGTGGATTACGAAGGATGAAAAAATGGAGGATGATTAGGATAAGGAATAGAACCTTGAATAAATTAGGAATATTAATTAGGATTAGGGTCATAAATGATGTATTAGGATATATTAGGGATAGATTAGGATGATAATAATAGTTATGATTAGGTATTTTGGAGAATTAGAGATGATTAGTACATGATGGATGATTAAAATGACTAGGGGTATAATTAGGATGATTATGAATGACTAGGATTGGATGATTAGAATGATTAGAGGGATAACTAGAATGATTCGTATTATTAGTGGGATAGCTAGAATTAAATTATGGATTATTAGTTTAGGATTATTAGGATGAGAATGAATGATTAGTATCAGGTGATGATAAAGATGATTAGGGGATGGTTAGAATGACTAGGGTTGATTGGGATTGCATGATTAGGATGAGAAGGGGTGATTGAGGATGAGGGAAAGATGTAAATTTTGACTTGGAAATGATGTCGAAAGATTGACTTGGATGACACATAGACCTAGGAACATAAAAATAGACTTAATTTTTTGAGTTTTTATTTATTTTTTACTTTTTTACCTTTTTGAGTTTTTGTTTGGATTTTATGATTAAGGGTGAGAGAAAACAAATAAATAGTGAAAAATAAAAAAAAGTGTAGCCCAATTTAGATAATTGTCCCCTTTTAGTTTTAAGTGGGCAAGGTGACCTAAGTATTCAAACACATAAGACACATGAACAAGCCTAACTCAAATAGGTTTATCAATTCTTGTAGGGAGAAGGGACCATAAGATAATATGGGAAAAAATTCTCAACTAATTTTTATAAGCTCAATTAGGAGTACACTCTATATACCAAAAAGGTACATGAAGCCTAATCCAAAGATGAAGGAGAATACTGCCAGGCAACCGAAAGGAGAGGGTAGCCCACTATCCATCTTCACTTCTCTAAAGTATAAATTTCTTAGAGGCTTAGCCGAGATTGACAATATTCCACTCCCAATATATGTGTATTTTGATTCACTTCCCACTCTTTATACTTTGCGAGAACATGAGAGTTGAGATCATCCGCAAGGGTAATAAAATACCCAGACAATACCCCTAAAGAAATAAAATAATATTACTTATTTTTTGATCCTCAAGATCACACTGGGGTGTAAGAGGAGAGCAAAAATAACCAAGTCTTCAAGATTAAAAGATACAAGTGTTTATTTTAGATCTGAATCAAAATGTGAATGGTAAATTTTATACCTAATTTCAAATAATACATAAACAAACCAAATAGAATATTCGAAAGAAAAAATTAATTGCATTAATGGACTCGTTATGATTTCTAGATAGATCTTAAAAAAAATAGAAATTAAATTGTTTTATGTGAAGAAGTTATGAGCATTTGAAGTTTGAAAAACAAGGTTGAATTTAAATGAGAAGACCTTTATTTTGGAGAATAATTTTAAATATCTACTCATACTACAACAAAGATCTCTAAACCAATTTTCCAACACACTTTGAATTTGGAAAATCTAATTTGTGAGATAAAAGTTATACCCATTTTTGTGAAACTACTTGTTTATGTGTTTGGAAAGAGAAGGTGGTCTAGTCTAGCCCCTAGAGGTTGGTGCTTGGTCACCTAAGTGACTAGAGGTTTGTGGCTAAATGTTAGGTTCTCTATCTAGTAGAGCTTGTGGTCTTCCATATGTCCAAGGGAAGACTTGAAACAATATATATATATATTTTAATTTTAAAATATACTTAAAAATTTATAAACCATGAAAAAATAATACTTAAAAAAATTAATAAAAATAAATAAATAATTTATTGGTATATATACCAAGTTGTCCAAAGTTTAGAAGTGTGCCTTTTTAAAATAAAAACAAGCATGTAGACTTTACCAAGCTTGCATGTATGTGGTAAACCATGGGTATTACCACTGGTTATCCATGGTATATACTCACAGATTATACACACAAACATCTTCTGAGTCTCAATCCATATACAAATTCAAAATCGTCACACCTAAGAAATATAAAAATAATATACTCAAAAAGAAAAAATATAAATAATATATATATAATGCACTCAAACCCTAGATCATGAGTATATACACCATAGATCTATGTATACTTCCTAAAAATGGTGATTCTCTATGTGTATACATCTATAAATCTACAACATTAAAAACCTAGGCATTCAAAAAACCCTCGCACAAAATGATACATATTTCTATATGGTGAGCTCTAGAACACCTAAAATAGTTCAAAATTTTAATTTTAAGAAAATTCTAGTGAATTTTATATCAAAATTCATCTCTTAGCCCTCTTGAGTGCCCATGAGGTTATTTTTATGATTTGAGACTCTTGGGAAAAGTTGACATCCAAAACACCTTTAGAAAAGTTTTTGCATGCAAGATCAAACTCACTAAAACTCGCAAGGACAAGTGTTATATATAAATTTTCACGTCAGGTTGACCAAAATGTATTGCATGTGAATGAAATATGCATCAAATCTAGCCTACATCAAACTAAATGCATGCAATCCTCAGAAAGATCAAGTGTAATATGTTGATAGATTGATAGCTTTGATGTGGTTGCTTAAGATTCTAGCAACGTGATGGTATGATCAAGATGAGTCAATAAAAAAATAGAAAGCATACCAGTTTGATAGTGCAATATTCTTAAAATGGGTAAGGCCTCTCATTTCTAGAAATTACATAAGTGAAATCAAGAATCAAGATATATTGGTTGATGGATGGCTATGATTCGTAGAGGATTATGGTTTGGTTCAAAATTGTATTAATGTGACAAGTGCCACATGAGGCATAATGGCTAGGTTTAAGATGTAAACTAGGGCAATATTCTTATATGAATATTTTAGATCTGGAGATGTAGTATGAGATAGATGGATCAAATCAAAAGTTATTTTGAATTTTCACAAGAGCCTAGGTTCAATGAATCTAGATAAAGTCTTATTTAGTGATGTGACTCTCAATATGTAATGAAATAATAAATTTATTTAATTGATTATTAGAGAAGGGTGCTATGGAAGGATAAATTAAATAAATAAATAAAATATATTTATTTAATTAAAGTGATGATAAAAGTGAAGTATAAATCAATCAAATAAATAAAATACATTTATTCAATTAAAGTGGGAGATATAGGTGAAGGTTAAATTAATTTTAAGTAAATAAAAAATATTTATTTAATTAATGTAAGGGATTAAGGTGATGGATAAAATAATTTCATAAATAGAAAATATTTATTTAAACAAAGTGGTTATGAAGGTGAATGATAAATTAATTAAATAAATAGTAGATATTTATTTAAAGTGAGGGATAAATGTGAATGGTAAAATAATTAAATAAATAATAAATATTTAGTTAATTAAAGTGGGGACAAAATGATGGTCAAATCAATAAAATAAAAAATAATATTTATTTAATTAAAGTGAGAGATAAAGATGGATGATAAATAAATAATATGTATTCAATTGAAGTGGGGAATAAAGGTGAATTATAAAATTTATTTAATAAAAAGGGAGGGATAAAAGTGAAGGATCAGTTAATTAAATAAATAATGAATATTTATTTAATTAATTGTTAGCACATGGCAAAAACAAGTGTGGTTAGGTATGATCAATTTTTTATGTGCTTTCATTTATTTATATTTTTAAAATCATTTGAATATGTTTTGATTAATTAAATGTTCCATTATGAAATTTATTATTTAATTCATGGTTAGCACATGGTAAAATCAAGTGTGATCAGGTATGATCAATTTTTTATGTGCTTTCATTTATTTATATTTTAAAAATCATTTGAATATGTTTTGATTAATTAAATGTTCCATTATGAAATTTATTATTTAATTCATGGTTAGCACATGGTAAAATCAAGTGTGATCAGATATGATCAATTTTTCATGTGTTCATATTTATTTATATTTTAAAAATCATTTGAATATGTTTTGATTAATTAAATATTCCATTATAAAATTGATTATTTAATTAATAATTGAAACAGGATAAAATGAAATGTGATTAAATATGATGAACTTTTTATGTGTCTACCTTTATCTCTATTTTAAAAATCATTTGAATATGAATTCCCAATATAAGACCCGGCTGCACTATCAGAATCTCTACCCTGGCTAAAACAATTATTGGGTTTATATAAAATCCTCCCCCACAAAACAGCCGGGTCCACCATTCACCAGTCCTTTCGGTGGATGAGCAGATTCGTTAAAAATGAGTGACAACTGACCTCAGCAATGACAACCACTTCCCCAGTGCGTGTATTATAAATCAGAAATAAACCCATCCTCCACCTCTCAGCCTTCACAAATAAGCGAAGGCAGAAGCAGAGCAAACAAAAGCAACTTCAATGGCGGTGCCAACAGTCAAGTTGGGATGTCAGGGTTTTGAAGTATCAGCACAGGGATTGGTATGCATGGGCATGTCTGCCTTCTATGGCCCACCCAGATCTGAAGATGAAATGATCTCCCTCATTCACTATGCTGCTTCAAAAGGCATTAGTTTCCTCGACACCTCTGATGTTTATGGTCCTCACACTAACGAACTTCTACTTGGAAAGGTAGGTTGCCTTATATTAAGTGTAGTTAATCTGATTTTTAGTTCTTATTCTTTTCTTTTTCTTTTCTGGATTCTCATATTGTTCGATTTTAATTTGCATCCTTTTAACTTGATTTGCAGGCACTAAAAGGAATAAGAGAGAAAGTGCAGCTGGCTACCAAGTTTGGAATAAGTTTTGCAAGTGGGGTAAGTGAGATTCGAGGGGATCCTGCATATGTTCGTACTTGCTGTGAAGCGAGTCTGAAGAGGCTTGATGTGGATTACATTGATCTTTATTACCAACATCGTATCGATATCAAAGTCCCCATAGAAGTTACTGTATGTACTTCACTCTTCCGTGTGTACAATGCATATCTATATAATGTGGATTTCATTAGTAAATGTCAAAAAAAAATTTCCTTCATCTGATTTAGTAAATCTCCTTGTTGGGTAACCTCATGCTTAGATGCCAAAGGCAAGGGGTGCCTACCAATTTAGATGTGGTATTTTACCCAATTACAACACTATTTCATAGTTACTTTATCTTATCTAATCAAGATTTAAACTTGGAGCCCTGCGTTGAAAGTTCCAATACTTTTTTAACAAGTGAACTCATCTCCGTTACCATATAAATTCTGATCTTGATTTTGTTAATTAACCTATTATTCCACAGTTTAGGACTGCACAGCTATACAGTTGTATCTTAGATGTAAAGGTAAAACGGCGTTTTAGGTCACAGCCTAACCACCAGATTCCAAGACCCTCCTTGTGGCACAAGCGTGGAGCTTTTTCAGGTTACCTGTGTTATTCAAATTTTCTACCTCTTAGATTTTGGCTTTTATGACCAAGCCTAAGCGTAAGTCGGGCATTGCCAATCCACCTACACAAAGGGGTGCATAATTTGAACTATTCATTTGGCATAGCAGCCAGGTTAACACTATTACAAATAAGTTATCGAAATGATGCATTTTTAAGGTCATGATAGTTAAATGCAGGTTTTTCTTTTAGTGAGCTGAGCACTCTGCTACTATATTAGAAATTAGAATCACTACAAGTAGCCTACAAATAAGTACTTATGGCACATTGGTTATGTTGCAAAGGTTCATGTTGACAATGTGGGAAAATGTTGTAAATGGGATTGCAAGTTAAGTGGGCTTAATCTGGGGAAAACTCCATGGTTAAGCACGTTTGAGTTTGAGTAGTACTAGGATGGATGACCTTCCAGGAAGGCCCAATGCTTCACCTATTTGAGCATAACCTAGATGCAATGAGTGCTAAGTGGACGATTCATTATCATGAGAGATGGGTTCTTGTGAACTCCTAGTCATGAAAATTTTGATTCGAAAAACTACATGTCTTGATAGCAATATCAGAATGTGGAACTAATTCTTTGCCAAGAGATATCAGCCTTTGAGGTGCACGTTTTTAGTTCTTTCCATGGATTCCTTTATCGTTATAACCCTCAAACATTATCCAACTCCAATGGATTTGGGAGATCTGGAATCAGGGTATTCCACGCAGTATTTAATCATTTCCTTTCGTATGGCCAGGGTTTTTCCACAAAAAGGATGTATATAGACTAGCGATTACTTTCCCAAACTTATTTTAGAGTAGGTTGTTATTAACCATCATTGAAAGCAACGAACACTATTTTAGAGTAGGTTGTTATTAACCACCATTGAAAGCAGCGAACACTTTTTGTAAAATCATTTTCGTTTTCCGCTGTTTCTTGAATGTTGGGTTTTGATTTTGATTTTGGCCTGGTGAGGCTCAAGGCTCTAACACTATTCCACTTTTATTAGTTACCCACTTTTACTGCAGGGAGAGAAATAAAACCCTTTGTCTTGAAAATGTTGAGTAAACCTAAGCGTGCAGGCTACTGGATCCGTCCTGACCTCAGGTTAAAAGGTGGTGCAATATCTTTCTTTGCAGCTTCTCTTTTATAATCTCCTTTGTGGATGGTTATAGTTGTTGATACGATAATATTGGAACATTGACCTTGCTTAGCAGCCTTGGCACTTGTAGCTTCGTCTATAGTTTTTTTTCTCCCTTGAATGACTGCTGTCTAGTTACTTCAATGATTTCCTTGGTTCAGTAGGCAATATGTGAGAAGATTGTGTCTTTGCCACCAGATTTATCTCTTTAGCATGAGCGGGGACTTATTAGCCATATCAAAGTTTAGACTTTTAAAATAGAATAGCCATAGAATTTGAAGAAAATATCCAACAGTTCTTTGCTTTGGTAGCCATGTCAGGTACATTACTAGGCATCAAAATAACATATATGTATCTCCATCAGTCCATGCTTGGTGTTTGTATTAGCTAATGGTGCTCATATTCCAATGTTATTGGCGTTGCTTTTCTAGCGAAGATCATATCTTTGGTTTTAAAATAACAAGCATCACTTCTAAGCTATCATTCTTTGGTCTTAAGATAAAAAGCATCACTTCTAAGCTATGATTCCTTTCTTCAGGGATAATTTAAAGAAACCCACCTTAGTGAAGGTGTAGAATCTTGACGAATTTTTTTTCTTATTTGAAAAAATTAGTAATTTTTTTTGGCGAATCTTATGCACATTATTAAAAAAATTGTAAAATTTTGACGAATCTTAATGAATAATCGGTCAAAATAAATAATCACAATGGCAAATCCTAGTGAATAATCACTAAAACAATTAATTAAAATGGCGAATCTCTCTTTTAAAAATTTGCTTAGTTGGTTGGCACAGGTTCACCATTTTTTAATATTGAAGTAGCGGCCCGAGGGCAGCGACTTAATTCCATGAGCGAATATCGGCGTGAATGAACATCATCGGTAGGATACTTAGGGATGTCCCGCCGATACAATGATGATGACGTATGTCATAAACTATTTGCAACAGTGAATGATGGAGATCAAACAAAGATTTGATCAGATGTCTTTTCGGGAGCTTGGCGCAAATATTGTAGATTCCCTTCATGATTCTCAGGAATTACACAAGTGGTGTACCTATACCTTGGTGGACCCTAGGTGGAGTATGGAAGCTTTATCGGCGTGAGTGAACATCATTGGTGGGACACTTAAGGATGTCCCACCGATACAATGATGGTGACATATGTCATGAACTATTGGCAATAGTGAACAGTAGAGATCAAATTTAGGGCTTCAATAACCTTTTTAAAAGACACGTGCATATAAAGTCATAGAATTGACTTGCATCCATTCAATTAAAAATCTAATCGATATAAATAAATAGAAAACCTATTCAAGACTAAAATATCCCTAAAATGAAAAGGTAAATTATTATTGGTGGCAATATTTCCAAAAAATTAATTGTACGAATATAAAATTAATGGCGAATATAATTAATATCTAACTTAAAAAATAATGCATTGGCAAATTAATCGAGACAAATTTATTTTTTTGTAACAACTTTGAGATTCAACATCCTTTCTAACTTATATTATTCACCATTTTTGGAAGTCCCAATTTCAAATATTCGTCAATTGACGAAGACTAAAGTTTTCCCTGCCTTTCTTGTAAAATGTAGTCTTGTGATTGCCTAGGCATATATTGACACACTTTTGAGATATCTCGAAGAGGGCAGGAAGATCCTTTGAGTATATATAAGATAACATTTGTCATATGATTATGGATTTCTTTTTCCCAAACTGACTTAACTCTTGGTTGTTCTGATGTCTTTCATTTCGCCATGTAACTCACATATACTCACTGTCTTAAGCAACCAGCAATGGGCACCCTATGATGCGTAGTGAGAAGAGATAATGGCATTTCCAGTAACAGCAAGTGTTCTTTCGAGATGCATTGTAGAGACCAGGAAGATTATGTTTGTCGTATGGATGGGGATTTCTTTTTCGCGGACTAACTTTATCTCTTGGTTATCACGATGCCTTTGGATTCGCCGTGTAACTCACAATATACTGGCTACTTTGATGAGCAATTAACAATGTATCGCTTATGGTGGGCAGTGAGGACTGATAATGGCATCGATCACAGCAGCAAGGACTCTTATGTTTTCTTATGTTTGGTTTGTGATTTCTCTTTTTAATGATTTGGTGGAGAGGATGGAAGAGTAGAGTTTTAAAGCATGGGTTGAGTATTAGATGGTCTTCGAGTCCGGTTTCACTGCCTGTTGCATTGTACGCTTACCTTATAACACCGTATACTGTCTTCAAGTGTTTCATCTTTCAGGTGGGAAGCTGTCCTTATGTTTGGCTCTCCATTTTTATGCAGGATTGTAAAATAAATTTTTCATACTCTAGTTATCTCTTAGATATTTTCTCTTGCCGTCTTAGCAAGTTTGATGATTTTTTAATCATTTCTGTTGATTCTTTATCTAAATATCACCTTTTGATGATAGATTTGGGTATATGCATTACTATTGCTTGATACTATGATTGCTTGTGCAACTATTACAGATTGGAGAAATGAAGAAACTGGTTGAAGAAGGGAAAATAAAATACATTGGACTTTGTGAGTCTTCTGCATCAACAATTCGAAGGGCGCATGCTGTTCATCCTATTACAGCAGTTCAAATAGAATGGTCTTTGTGGACTAGGGATGCAGAGGAAGAAATTGTTCCAACTTGCAGGTATGTGGATTTTCAGCATTATAGCTTTTCATCTTAAATTGCCTTATTTCAATGATTAACACTTCCATTTTAATTTTTAGGGAGCTTGGAATTGGAATTGTGCCATATAGCCCTTTAGGCCGAGGTTTCTTCTCTTCTGGAGCAAAGTTGGTTGAAAGCTTATGAGATAATGATTATAGAAAGGTATTTGCATCCATTGATTCCTCTATGTATTATTGATGGTTATTAAAAATTAGAAGTGGTTTATTCACAAGCCAAAGTTGTCGGTTAATTCTCACCAATTCTAGGTTTCTTTACATTATGGCAAATCTTTTCTACTTCCTGGGTGTTTGTGAGTATATAAGCAACGTGGGTACTATGTTAAAAACGTTGGTTGTCTTTTTTCTCGAGGACTTATGGCTTGTATGTAGAAGTAGGAAGTCTTGAACTTCATTTTGAATTGTTTAACTATAAATTTATTTTTACATATTTTTAGTTGAGATGATCTTTTGATTTTGTGAAAGTATTAGTATTATATTTGCAGGATTTGCTGAGAAAAACAAGATTATATTTGAGAAGCTTACAGCATTTGCTTCAAATAAAGGGTGCACCCCAAGGCAATTTGCACTTTCTTGGGTTCAGCACCAAGAAAATTATGTTGTACCAATCTCAGGGACAACCAAAATCAAGAACTTTGAGCAAAACATTGGTGCTCTTTCTATGAAGTTCACAACTGAGGATATGAAAGAAATAGAAGCCATAGTGTCCTCCGATGGTGTCCATGGAGATCGATATGTTGATATGGATTTTACATGGATGAAGTCAGAAACACCTCCTCTCTCTTCATGGAAAGGCATATAAGTAATTTTTGCAGTGTTATCATTTGATGTCTATTTGTATGGAAGCTAAATAAGTGTATTCTATTTTTTTTTAAATAAGGATTGACAATGTGACAAGGAAAGTTTTCTCCTTGTTTGGTTGTTGCTCTTCTTGTTTGTTCTTTAGTGTCTTGATTTGCTTCATGATCTATCTTTCTCTTTGTACAAGAGTCTAGGCCATTTTAAAAATCTTTCTTACCATAATAGAAAACACAGGAAGTTTTACCTTGGTATTGTAGAGTGTTTGCTCAAAGGACATAGCTTTTTATTATGTATATTGGTTCTTATGTTTGACCAAGTACCAGCAAATTGATTGTGAATTTTCAAAAATATGTGATAAACAAGGCTATTCTTATTTTCTAAAGATGGTCTTATATTTTTTTCTAATAATATTTTTTCATTTCGAAGATATAATTAAAAGATACAATTCTCAAAAAGACTTGAAAATTCATTTAATATCTACAATAGATCCACCCTATTCATGTTCATGTTAGAGTAATTGATGTTGAAATGTCTTAATTTTGCAAAGTATGTTGTAGAAGGTCTCCTTAAAGGAGAGGATTTAAATTTCACAATTACTATTTTAAACATTAAAATGTTAGAATTTTTAACCCCTCTACTCCCTTAATTTGTAGTTAAAAAATATATGTCAATTCTACATAGTCCTCCTTTTTACTTAAATTATTATATTATGAAATATAATTTTATGTAATATGATTTTTTTCTTTTAATAATTTAGTCTTAAATTAATATGAGTTTTTATATCTTAATATTTATAAATGAAATAGTGGTGGAAAAAAATACACCCTAAAATCCAATCAAGACCATAAATTTAAATACAAGCATATGCATCAAAATGAGGTGCAATAATTATGTCCATAGAAAAATATATGTAAGGTAATATGTTAAAAGTGTACAATTATATCTGTGCATAGAAGATAAAATAGTTTTATTTACCAATATTTGTATGTAAAGTAATATTTAAAATATGGTGTATAATTTTATTTTATTTATAGAATATTATATTTTTAGCTTTAGGTTTGAAGGGATGATGATATTATTGAAATTTAAGCACATATTATATAAGAAAATATTTGTTCATTTAAAATTAAATATCAAATTGCATTAATAGGAAACATAAATAAAAAATATTTTGTAAATCAAATTGACAAATCTATTTAGAATACTAAGAATAACATTGGTTACTTGTGGTGTAACTTAAAATTTTGTAGTTTTAAGAGGGTTTGACAAGAGTAGGAGAAAAACCAATGCTATTATTTTAATCCTAGGGTATGTTTACAATTTTAGGGTTTTATTTAGAATAATGTAAATACATCCCAAAGTAGGATAAAATGAAATAAAATATAGAAGTATGTAAATTAAATCCATCATTTTAAATTCTTTTGAATGGCCAACAATGACATCAAACTCAAAATTCCATTTCACTAAATAGTTGCCCTCTTCTCTTGTTTCAAATACTTGAAAGGTATCCTTGTAGCCATGAAAGTTTGAGATGTTGGTGAACATGATTCAAAAGTAAAATATTGGTCAGAATAATCTAAAGAAATGAGCTCCTCTCAGTAAAAAGAACCATTGCCATCTAGATTGGATGGTGATGGGTTTCTTTCCTCAAAATTTTATAAAGTACTCCCACCTTTAGATGCTCGATATAGAGTACCCTCATCTAGATTGGCTGGCGAGGGGTCTTATTTTAACTAGATTTTATGTTTTCTCTTTCCATTAGTTAGACATCTTATTCATTTGCTATAATGGTTTATAAAATTATTATAATTATTTTTGACGAATTGGGCATAATAGATGCCCACATCTCAAGACTATAGGTTCAAACACAATGTCTTTAAATTTTCACTAGAACTTCAATAAACAAGGCATCCCTAAAGCATAATTTATGAGAGCTATTTCTTGATTAGACCTGCATTGCAGTTGTATGTGTGAAACAGAATTTAATTAATATAAAATGGAATAGCTAACCTTTAGATGTATCTAAAGACTACTAAGGTAGATTTCCCACCTATTGGAATTTCTACTTCATCATAAGGGAGTAATATCAATTATAATAAATGAACTGAAAATTGTCGTGCACTAAACATAATAGCATTCAATATTTGAAAAATAAGCAAAGAGACAATTAATCTTACTTAACAAGCTGAACATGTCAAGTTAAATTCCACATTTACAATTCCATATAATTTTCATATAATAATAGGCTCACTTCCATTGAAATCACTCAAGCAATTGCAATTATCTTCACTAAAAGCACCACACTTTGTATTTTTTTGTATTGAGCTATAAGGAACTCAATTCAATAAGCCATGGTGACTACATTTTCCTCGATTTAAGTGGGTATCTCGTCAGGGTTGTGGGTATTTTTCAAGGATCATAGCTGTTTTGAGTTTTTCCTTTGTAGGATTTGTGATTTTTTTCTTGTATTTTTTGTAAGTATTGTGCAATATATTTGGGTAGAGCTGGGTTCAATTCATTCGTGTTGAAATGAGCTCATTTGTTGTTTATGAGGATTTTGTGCCTGGGAGGATGCTTTTGGTGTGTTTTGTAAGACATGCTATTCATAAATAAACATGAGAGGTGGTTTGAGAGTACGCATTCTGCTTTTGTTTGTGTCTCTTCTCCATTCATTTTGGCAGGTTTTCCTCTCTCTCAGCAGTGGCGAACACAGGACCCGAAGAATCATCAAAACCGTAAGCTTAAAAATCTTTTCTCTTGGTTTTATTAGCATGTTTTTACTCCTGCCTTTTCTGTAGACCCTGATAAGAAAAGCATTACATTATATTTTATAAACCTGACACTTTTACAACGCTTTTGTAAGGGTTTATTTTTATGGATATTTATTGATGTTTATTTTGAGGGCTATTCAGGAGAATTTTAACATATGATCGGAGGGAATTTTGCTATTAAACTGTCATTCACCTATTTATTTCAGATTTTCTGATTCGTCTGTGTTATTTTGCCCGTGTTTTTTTTTAATTTTCTATTTAGAAATTTTGCCAGGTTTGTGCTCCTCTACATGGTACGATGGAATTTGCTTGAAAGTTTCTAAAGCCTTGTTAAAAAATCCTTTTTTCGGGATATCCGAGAGGGGGGCAGTCCAAGAGACGACTTCTTTTGGAGTACTTCTGCCTTCAATTCAGGAACCTGGTGGATGCTTCCGCACTTTGCAGAGGTTTTGGATGAGGACACATGGTTCTGAGAGATATTCTGTCAAGAAACTCGCGTACCTTGTATAGGAGGGCATTCTTGGATAGAGGGAGCTAGGGCACTGACAACTAGAAGAGGGGAGAGCGTAGCACCCAGTTTGGACAAAGGTAGAGGGGATGTGGGAAACACTTGCTGCAGTGTTCGCTCCTCCAGTCTTTTCCTCTCTGGTATTAATCTTTCACTTATCCAATTTAGTGAACTGTAGCCTGATAATAAGGCTCATACGAAGGTATTAGAGTATGTTCATTAAAATGAAACTACTGATAATGAGCACTTTTAGGTTTTAACATTACGACATCCTCTAACTTGTGTAGTTAAGTATATACTAATATGTAGAACTGGGGCAAGATAAAAATGAATTTTCTTGTGTATTTAATATCTATCTTTCTCTTTGAAAGGTTTATAGTTACATTGAAAGGTTTTATAAATTATCTTGTAATCTATCTTTCTAATCTCGTTGAAACAAAGTTGTGCTCCAAATGTCATTTGGTGCAGCTCAAAGAGGCATGAAAACAACTTATGTTCATTGTAAAGCTGGGCGAGGGTCACAATACAACTATTGTTCTATGTTATCTAGTATGTTTATATTGTTTTTTTTGTTCTATGATCTCCAAAGTTCATTGTCTTAGTATAAAATAAAATGGCTTCTCAACCAAGTACACAGCTACAATGAATAATGAATAAACAAATTACTAAAAATATAGGGTTTCTAGTGTGATCCACTTTAGGTAATGTTTAATGAAGTACATTAAATGGGGTGATTGGAGTTCTGTGATTTTGACTCTATTATTTTTTAGTTTAAACTTTAAGGTATTTTGTTCTCATTAAATCTGATGTATTTACAAGTTTTGTTGCTTGATAACTCTACTCGCATTTTGCCCAGTGATTGAATTTCAATTTCCTACTCATATTTTGGTTTTTTGATAATGACTAATAATAATTTCTTGTTCATGCTCAATACATAGTAATACATACCATAGTTTTTGATAAAAGTGTAAAATGGGTTTTACAGGGACCCAAAACCACAAAGTTTACAAAAAAGAGAATAGACCACCAAAAGTCCACCAAAAAAATACAACTGCCCAAGAAAAACTAGCAGCAAGTAGACAAAAAAGACCAGGAGGGTCAGAAAGAAAAGAACAGCAAAAAAGAAACCAGAATTACTTCAGAGACCTAAGGACAGTCTCTGTCTCTGCCTCCAAAGCCTCCATATCGGTAACCCCCTTTTTGAAAGTTTGAACCATTTTCAGGGTTAAGGGGGCCTTTCACTTCAAATTAGTGCGAGTTCTTCTAGAAATGCCTCCATCCATATCCTGGCTTTTCTCTTCAGTGTCTTCAAGATCAACCACCAAGGATCCCTTCTGGGCTTTGTCAAGCTTCTCAGTCATTGCATTGATTATTATAGCATTATGTCTTGCTATTTGGTTGTTCTGTTCTGCAATGGTTCTAATGTTAATCCTTAAGCCCTCAACATCATTATCAGTAATCCTATTACAGCACACCACATATTTCTTACCCAAATCCGCAATCTTAGCTTCCATTTCCTCAATCTTGTTATGCAGGGCCTAGTTTTTAATTTTGAGCTCGTTGATTTTGGAGAAGGTCCAGTCCAAGAGTTTAGAGTGGGACTCAGAGTTGGTTTTTGCCAGGTGAAGAAAATCAAGGGATGGCTCTTTACCAATATTAATAGGGGAATTGTCGGTATTCTGTAGGTCTAGAGCAGGGCCCACACAGCGTTCAGGAGTATTGGCGTTAGCTTCCTCTGACTCCGAGGACTCTTTAGAGTAAAAAACAAGGCTTTAGCCTGGGTGGACTTGCCAGCAGGGCTTAACTTAGGAGGAGGACATTTAGGCTCAGCCGCACCCCAGATTTTACTCGGATCCCTAGAAGGACCAGCATGCAGACTAGGGTCTTTTTGGCCAGGTCTAGGGTTTGGCAAATACAACCTTTTCATAACATTTGCAAACATTATTCAATCACCAAGTTTGAGAAAAACAACTCTCCCCTTGAACCTACTAACTGTTTTTGGAAAATCCCACTATGTCAGTTGTAAGATTCAGTGCTTTGTTAAGTAGGACATAGGAAAAATTTAAGTGTTATCTAATTTTGAATTACCTGAATCTTTAGTAACTCAATATTTAGCATGTCTTTCCTCTTTTGTTAGCACATTCCCAGTGGCAAGTATGTTGACATCTATGCATGGTTGTTGTGAACAATTTAAAATTAAGTCATTGACCTGAGCATGTGGTATCTGCATCTATAGGAAGTTCGGGAGTATTATTTAAAAATACATGGCAATAGTTCTGAGATCCTCCAATTTCCTATATTATTTGATGATAATTATGAAGAATCGGTTGTGTTTGTTACAAATTCAGATTTAGATGGATATGAAAGTAGTGAGGAGATTTGCATTATGGAAAAAGAGTTCTAAAAAATGCAAAATCTTAAGACATAATGGATTGCAGAGATCACAAAAGATTTTTTGCAATGGTAGGTGCTTGCAGCACCTTGAAATTATTCTAGCTTATAGAATATTTTTTAGGCTGAAAGAAGGGTACCACAAATATCTAGTTCACTGGGGTACTTCAAAATTGTTGCAGTCTATTTTTTTCCTAATGGCGAAGAAAGTAATAGTATCCATGTAGATGAACCAACATGCCACAATTGCGTATCCAACATTGTAAGATCATTGCATGTAATCAGAGACAGGTAGTTTTTATTTTCAGATCTGCCTTCATTCAAATCAAGTGCTTAAATTGGTTGTACATTTTTTCCTAACGGTACAAATCAGATATTGGAATGTTTTTTTTTCTTTCGTAGGATAACACTGGATGCACAAACATAGTAAGGCCTATTCTAGAGGTGGATGTATTGGTAAAGGAAAATCTAGGTGTGACATTGAGTGTTGCATGTTGCTTTTGTTTAACCATCAGGATATTGCAATGGAATTTTCAATTTTAATGATTTTGTTAAAATTAACAAGTTCAATAATTTGAAGATGATTAGTTGTGATAACATTCAGAGTCATGGGTGCATTATTGACCTTTATTTGCTTTATCTTTCTTTCTTTGTTTTGAGTGACAATTCTTTTCAAAATAGACCTATCCCAAATCTTTACAATCTGAAAAAACCTGTAGAATCTCATCATATTTGTCAGGCACGTTTTTCATCAATCACATAGCATTTGAAGATTATTAGTAGTAATCATATTTTTTGATCTCTTCCTAAAAATCTGAAATCCCGATCTTTGCTATGTTTTTGTAATTTTCAGAGGTGAGCAACATTTTGACTTTCAATATCATGATATTGTTCTCTTCATTTTGTATATGTCTCTTAATCAAGAAACATAGGGCCTATTCATGGAGGCTAGTTGTAGACTTCACACTATTCATACAAGGAATTGCAAGGAATGAGTGGCTCAATGAAAGAGTATCTCAGCAACAGATTTGAGGTTCATGTTTTCAAATTTTGGTCTCTAACTGGTCCATGTTCATTCAGTAGTGCCTCTATTAAAACACTCCCCACTATCAACAACCACTTGCTGTTAAAACACTCCCCAATATCAACAACCACTTACTATTAAAACACTCCACAATATCAACAACCACTTGATGTACCCCATCACAACATAAATCCCTCCAAAGGAATGCTGAGATTGACAATGACTCCTCCAACCAGACTTGCTCAAGGTAGGACTCCAGCTCACGCAGAGCGCTTTTTTCTAAACACATTCATGGCCCAAATCATATTGGGAATTACATAACTTAAAACATACAAAATTCCATTTTTTAAAAAAATCTACGCTTCCCTGCTCTGTTCTTCGGGCTTCTTCCACTAAAATTTATCTGAAGTACACTTACATACTAAACATATCAAATTTATTTTGATAGTTGTTTTAAATAGAAAAAATGTCCCCATTAATTCATTTACACTTTAGTGAAGAGGGATTTTTTTGTTCTAAATTGAATGTGCACCATTTTGTATGCCATTAATTGGAGCCAATTTTTAGGAACTCTAGTTCATTTGTCAATGTCATTACAACATTGTTTTAGAATGAAATAAAACATAACAAAAAATGATTTGGAAGCATACAAATTCCAAAAAAATCATTGAAACCGTCACAAGTGGCTTACCTCAAAAATTTCTATTATAACCAATATGTATTTAATAATATTATTAATACAATAATTATTTTATATATATTATTCATATTAATATATAATAATTCTCTATTATATTAATAATATTATATTATTAACAAAATTAAATATAAATAATTTTTTAAAAAAAAATACACTTAGAAAAAGATATATTTGATATTATTTATATAGATTATTGAATAAGATAAATAAGTATAATATTATGAACTTTAATTTATCTATATTTATTAGGCTCTAATATGAAAGCCCACTATACCACTTGACTCCACTATAAGGACCTCTCCCTTTGCTAAAACAATTAGATGAGTTTATATGAAACGCTCCCCGAAAAAACAGTCAGGTCAACTGTTCACTAGTCCTTCCAGTGGATCAAACCAGGGCTTGGTTTGGATGGGCATGTCTACCTTCCATGGCCTACCTGAACCACCAAAAACAAAAACAAAATAAGGGAAAGAGGATTCCCCAATGATCTTCTAGGGTTTTTCACCCTAGAAACTAACTTTTGGATGAATGTCTCTTTCACACTAGTGGTTTTGGTGTTTTTGGGTTTTCATTCAAAGATAGGGGCTTTAGGGGCTTAATGTGAATGGGTGTGATTTTTCCATAAATTCTATGCTCTACATGAAATGAACTTAAATTAAAGTTAACTATGAAATGAACCTATGCTAGAAAACATAATGTTGTATGCAACAATATACAAATGACCTAAGAAATATACACTAAACTATACATAAATGAAAGAGATAGAAGGTGTGCACCTAGAATTGGAAGAGGAATTTTTTGGAGGTTTGGAATGCTGCTGAAAATGCTATAGAAACCAAAAGGGACACTTGTGCCAATGTAGGTGACGTAGTCCCAAATTCTCCAAAACTAGTCTGGAGCCTATTTATGCCAAATGGGTGTCCAGAAATGTCAAAATCA
Organism: Sequoiadendron giganteum; assembly: GCA_007115665.2. Lineage (NCBI taxonomy): Eukaryota > Viridiplantae > Streptophyta > Pinopsida > Cupressales > Cupressaceae > Sequoiadendron > Sequoiadendron giganteum. The sequence goes on from CM021106.1 coordinate 130,008,921, forward strand.
CAAAAAGGCCTATCCAGAGGGACTAGGTTGCCATTCTTAGTGACTTAGTCCTCTTCAATATTTTTGGAGTTTTCAAAGAGGAAACGAAAGCCCTAGGTTAGCACCCTTGTTCTTCACAGTTTCTCGCTTTTGAAACTTTAATAGTCAGGCTTGAGTGTGACTTTCGGTGGATGTTTTGACCTTGCATGGGTTGGTCTTCAACAAGTCTTCAATTCCTCCAAATATCTTCAAGGTACCTGAATCTGCAATCACACAAGGAGAGAAAGAGAAAAATGTTAAATGTTAGAGATTAGGGGTTTGCATTGGTCAAACCCCTTTAAGGTAACTAAAGCAAAATGAAATAGAAATGTAAAGCATGAATAAGAAATAATGTAGTAATGAAATAGATTACCTTGTCTTGATGAGAGATCTTGTGTTGTTGCATCAATCAACCCTTGAATGCTTCAACAATGGTGTCTTGTTGACTTGGAGGATCAAACCCTAGCTTTCTTGAAGAGGAGAAGTGATGGGAGAGAGATAGATTGAGAGGCGAGGTGGAAAATGAGGGCACCTAATGTGAAATTAGGGTTTTGGAGGCTATTTCTACAAGTTATGCCCTAAATTTCCATAAATAACTTCATACTGATCGACCTTAGGGTTTTAGAGACCTACAACCTGACATAAATTAACTTAAAACATTATTTTAAGCCACATGGGACTAGGTTGCCCAAGGTAGCGACCTAGTCCACCTGGGCATTTTTAAGTGTTTTTCGGTAATTAAAATGTTATTATTTGTGTTTGTCGGGATTGTCTTTCGAAAACATAGTAAGATAGGATTTGTATGAGGATTAAGGGGTCATTTTGGCATAATAATGTGTTGATTAAGTGATAAAAATCCTAGGAGAGTGTGAAAATATTTTGCAACACCTTACAACACTTCGTCACAAGGCTTGGAAAGGTGTAAAAATAGGTTGAAAATGGTCCAAGATCATAGGTCAAGGTCCAAATGAGTGAAAAGTGTCAAGGTATACATTTTTTGGCAACACATTTAGCCCCCACTTTAGTGAGAGGATGAACGTGTATGTGCACGATCATGATGGGCCAAAAAGTGGTGATATGTAAGTGATATGATGGCCCATGTGGCTGACGATTTTTTTTTAACCCAAAATTGATGAAATAAAAAAGGGTTTTTAGAGGAGATTCTCAACTTTCCACCAATATAAATTATTTTTTACTTTGAATTTAATAAATTATTATTATTTATTTTCTATTTAAATTATGACTAAAGTCTCGATTGATAGGCTGATTGAAAAACATTTATAGCTTTCAAACTATATCACATTTTTTGAATCCAAAATATGCATCACATTCTATGCTTTGCATACTATAGGATTAAAAAAACTAATAATAATTACATGAAATTTTGACCAAGTTAAGGTGGTCAGACATACGAGTTTTTAATATTTAATAAAATTTGTAACTAAAAATTCATAATTAATTATTTACTTGGAAATTTTTTACAAAAAGTATACATCACATTGGAACATGAGTCCTCTACATATATCTAAAATATTATTAAAAAATATTATCATTTTATTGTGGTTAGGGTGGTGAAACATACACCTACATATTATTTTTTCCCTGAAATTTAAGTACTACTGCATTGAAATTTCAAATTTTCACCAAATAGATTTAATAAAAAAAAAAACCTTGTAGTTTAGAAACTACTTTCAATTTACTATAGATTCTATTCTTACATATTTTTGAAATAATATAGATAAATTATTCAAATTTTTATGTCAAGTTCCCTAACTCTAATTTTTTTGAATTTTATCACCACTTAAGGGCCTATTTTTTCCATGATGATCCTGCACATACCCTAACTTACTTCATAGTCACACTAAAGTAGCCACATGATTCAGATGGTGAAGAATTACAAAGAAGAAGAACGGGAAAGGAGGTGGTTGATGGGGAGTCTTATCCATCAAGAGCACTCTTGCTCTTCCCAAAACCTATTCTCTGGTCTTCCTAGGGTATTCGTCACTACCCCACTCAGGTATCACTCCTAAACACCTCTCACCACATAAGACTCTTCACCATTACTCCCATTCCACCACTGAGCTACCTTGGGCTCCACACTGACCCAAAGTGTCCCAACCACTCCAAGGCTAGGGAAGGGTATTCTAGTTGACCCTTCGTTGTTTTGTCTCCTCACTGATCCATCTAGGTTGTTTCTTTCATCCTTTTTTCATCAAGTTCACGAAAACCTTGTTTTAGGCCTTGTAGCCTTTTTGCCCCAATTAGGCCTAACAAACCCATTTTCTTGTCTTTTCTCACAAACAGTCCTAACAACCCCCAAATATTTCTGTAATTTCTTTCTACTAACCTCCAAGGCTCCAAGATTTACCAGGTCTTAGGTCCTAATAGGGTTTGTACCTATGACTATCCTCAAACCCCCTATTTTCAAGGATTTCTAGGATTTTTGGCTTTGTTTCCTCCTTTGAAGGCTTCAATGACCTCCTCAACTCTCCTCCTTGCACACACATGTCTGAGATACATGTGCCCACACTTCCATACTCCTGATTGGCATAGACCAATCCATTTATCAAATTTATTTGCTGTTGTCCTCTCCAAGCCACTAGCTAGAATGCACTTGCACTCACCTAGTGCTTGATGAATTCATCACCTTCCCTACAAACCAAGACTCCAAACACCCTATTTACACTATACATATAGTCCCCTAATTGATTCCAAGTGTCCATGGTAGCCTTTCCACAGGAATTCAAGTGGGGATCATTGTTTTACAAAACTAGCCTGAACCAGCAATGAGACCAAGAACACCAAAAACTTGCAATAAGATAACCAATTGAATTAAATGACTAATCTAATGATTCACATAGTAATTAAGTGACAAAAATGAAAGACTCAAAGCATTAGATAAGTCCTTTCAATCCATTCTTGACTGTATGAAGGCTCAAAAACAGAAATTCAATGAAAACTTGCTCTTTTCCAAGTCACAAAATATCCTTCTCAAATCTCAATTTGTACAATAAATCTTCCAACATAGGTATTAGGGTTTTTTTGACCTTATATACCTTTATTCCATGTGCTAGGACCCTTGGGTCAGGCTTAGAGCATCATTAATGCCATTTTCCAACTTTTAGGACAAATAGCCAAGACTACATTGACAAATTTGCCTAATTTCATCATTAAGGCTTCTCCAAAATTCAAAGCTCTTGACTACCCTAAGTTCACCATAACACACACGTCAAAAAAACTCTTGGGAATTTACATCATATTCCTTATTCCCTTGGTGGTTGGCTAGAACCACCTACAAGCCAAAACAACAAGATCTTCCAAAATACCTTTAAGGTGCTCCTGCACCATTCTCCCCCTGCAACAAAGAAGTTAAGGAACCTGTTTTGTCAAGAGCTCCACACTGATTCCATGCTACTTAAAGTCACTTTTGGCTATCCAAGTAGCCTCTGACTTTGGTTGATGTCTCCACTTCACTAGGTGCTCCATGTATGTCTTGTGCCTAGTCTTCTTCTTCACCCTTGAGTCTAAAATCTTGTCCACTTGTGGTCTGATCTGATCAGGTACCTTGAGTCCTTCCACATCCTTACTAACCTCAGAACTATATTGTTCCTCGTCCATTTCTGGTCCTTTATACTTCACCAATTCTTTCACATTGAAGATAGATGAAATAGACATCTCCTTGGGTAACTCCACCTTGTATGCATTTGATCCATACTTAGCCAATACTTTACATGGCCCTATCCTTTTCATCTACAGCTTACTTGGTATGCCTTTTTGTAGTCTAGCCTTGTTCAAGTATACCATCACCATATCACCTATCTTAAATTGTAGCTCTCTCTTCCCTTCATCCCTTTTTTCCTTCAACTTCTAGTTAGCCTCCATTAATGTCTTCTTTACCTGCTCATGGACCTCTCTCATTGACTGAGTAAAATCATTAGCATGACCACTGATTCCTTCATAAACTTTTAGATCTCTAAGCTCAAGTACACCCCTTGGATGTAAGCCACATACTATCTCAAATGGACACTTACCCGTAGTCCTATTTGTGCTATCACTGTAAGCAAATTCTGCTTGTGGAATCACTTGCTCCCATCCTTGTCCACACTCCTTAGTTAAGCATATCAACAAGTTACCAAGTACTCTATTGTTCACCTCTGTCTGTCCATCTGTTTGAGGATGATATGCTGAGCTATGAGACAAGTTGGTTCCTAACCTTTTCCAAAGAGTTTTCCAAAATACCCCATAAAATTCACATCTCTATCTGCAACTATGCTCTTTGGCAACCCATGTATCCTCACTACCTCCTTGAAGAATAGGTGTGAAATCTGACTTGCATCATGTGTTGTTTTACATGGGATGAAATGGCTCATCTTGCTGAATCTGTCCACTACCACAAACACACTGTCAAAACCAATCGGTTTCCTAGGTAGTCCTACTATGAAGTCCATGCTTATGCATTCCCATGGTCTACTTAGGATGGGTAATGGCTGGTAAAGACATGCATTTTTTGATTTTCCCTTTGCCTTTTGACACACTCCACATTGCTCCACATACCTTCTTACATCTCTTTGCATCTTAGGCCACCAATAGAACCTTTCCACTAATTATAGGGTCTTGTTCAATCCAAAGTGTCCACTCAAACTGCCATTGTGCTTTTCTTGGATAAGATTTTCCCTCATGGAACCTATTGGAACACATAATTATTTCCCTCTAAATAATAGACCATTCTACAAAGTATAATCTGCATATTCACTATGAAAATGGTTTTCAAAATCAGTACATACCTTTTAGATCTCTGAGAAATCAAAATCTCCTTCATATAGGTCTTTGAATCCTTCAACCCCTGTACTCTGTAGCTATATCTCCTATATGGTAAGAAATATCCTACTAAGGGCATCTGCAATCTTGTTGTTAACCCCTTTCTTATGCTTGATAGTAAAGGTGTATGACTGCAAAAACTCCATCCACTTGATGTGCCTCAAACTGAGCTTCTCTTGAGTATTGATGTAACTTAAGGTCTGATTGTCGGTTTATACCACAAATTATTTGGGCAATAGGTAATGCCTCCACTTCTTGAGAGCTTATACCAAAGCATACAACTCTAAGTCATAGGATGAGTACCTAGACTTTGCTTCATTGAACCTTTCACTAAAGAATGCCACTAGCGTGCCTTCTTGGCTTAGGACATCACCCACTACTATGTTACTTGCATCACATTCCACTATGAATGGTTTGTCAAAAGTTGGTAAAAATAGGATAGGTTGGGTAGCTATCTCCCTCTTCAATCTTTCAAATCCTTCATTGGCTTCTTTGGTCCACACAAACATTGCTTTCAGTCCTCCTTTGATGGTGTCAAGGACCGGTGCACAAATTTCACTAAACCTTCTCACAAACTTCCTATAGAACTGAGCTAATCCATGGAAACTCCTAACTTCAGTCCCTGTCTTAGGAGTAGGCCAACTGAGAATATCTTCAACCTTGCTCTTGTCCATCTTCAAGTTTCGTTGAGACACTACAAATCCTAAGTAGACTAGATCTTGCTTCATAAACTCACTTTTCTCAAAATTTATGGTGAGCTTCTCTTCTTGAAGTTTCTTCAACACAAGTTCTAGGTGCTTCATATGTTCTTCTTTTATTTTGCTAAAGATGAGAATATCATATAGGTAGACAACCAAAAAGACTCCAATATAGTCCTTTAAGAGCTCATTCATCAACCTCATAAAATTGCTAGGTGCATTTGTAAGCCCGAATGGCATAACTAACCATTCATACAACTCTTCTATGGTTTTAAATGCAATAACGTAGGTTCTTCTCTTGGGATTCTTTGTCCTGGTGTGCATCCCTCAAAGATTCCAGAAGCCTTAATCCTCAACTATTTGTACATAGCCATAACCCTCCATTTAGCAATTTAGGCCTTTTTTAAGCCATTTCCTGACCACACAATAAATTGTTAGTTTATTCTCCATTCAAATGGACTGGTGAAGCCTCCTCCTTCATGCCAAGTCCTTGCAAGGAATCTATCTTCCCTCTCCACACCGTGACTTGACAGCGAAAGGTCATCCCTGCAAAACAAGTGCTTTGCACTTCCTGTCTTTCCTAGCCGGGCATTGTCAAGCTTGCCTAGGAGAAGACTTTCTCCATGATTCGCTTACTCCTAACCACTCCTAAACCTAATCTATTTATAGACATGGATCCTAGTCACTATTCCCAAGGGCCCGAACACAAAGTATAGTGGGAATGTAATTAAACCTCCATTATTTACAGTCTGCCAGTAGAACAACAACTCAAAAGAAACAAACCAACTACAAAGCATGCCTGAAAATTGAACACTCACTAAATACTACCACACAAAGCTTTAAACACAACTACAATACATTCTACATCTACTCACAGTGCCATGATCACTCCTGATCACACAAATTCAAAACAAAACATAGAATTTACACAACCTTCTCACTGTCCTCACTTGTATTCATGAATTTTCAATATTGCAAAAGTTTCCAACCTTCCTTCAAGTCGAGACACACCTTATCTAGGTTTCTAAAGCAGTTAAGCTCGATCCTAACTACTCCATGGCCGCTTGTGGCTTTCAGTAGGCCTTATTTGTAAAATTTTAAAGAAACTAACACCTAGAAAGGTCTACAAAGGTCTTCAACCATCCTTGTAGCCAAACCTCAATCTAAAAAATGGTAAACATGACCTTCACTAACACATTACATGTTCTCAAATGCCTCTAAGGCACAAACTCAAGAATTAGAAAGAGAATGGTACCTTTGATCTAAAAAAAATTGCCAATTAACATAGGCTCGCCTAGGAGAAGACTTTCTCCATGATTCCCTAACTCCTAACCACTCCTAAACCTAACCTATTTATAGTCATGGAGCCTAGTCACTATTCCCAAGGGCCCGTACACAAAGTACAGTGGGAATGTAACTTAACCTCCATTATTTATAGTCTGCTAGTCAGAACAACAAGTCAAAAGAAACAAACCAACTGTAAAGCATGCCTGAAAATTGAAGACACTCACTAAATACTACCACACAAAGCTTTAACCACAACTACACTATGTTCTACATCTAGTCGCAGTGCCATGATCGCTCCTCATCACACAAATTCAAAACAAAACATAGAATTTACACAACCTTCTCACTGTCCTCACTTGTATTCATGAATTTTCAATATTGCAAAAGCTTCCAACCTTCCTTCAGGTTGAGACACACCTTATCTAGGTTTCTAAAGTAGTTCAGCTTGATCCAAACTACTCCATGGCTGCTTGTGGCTTTCAATAGGCCTTGTTTGTAAAATTTTAAAGAAACTAACACCTAGAAAGGTTTACAAAGGTCTTCAACCATCCTTGTAGCCAAACCTCAATCTAAAAAATGGTCAACATGACCTTCACTACAACATTACATGTTATCAAATGCCTCTAAGGCAAAAACTCAAGAATTAGAAAGAGAATGCTATGTTTGATCTAAAACAAATTGCCAATTAACAACCTTCTAGACAACCTTCCTAGATGAACTATGGGGTGCTCCTGCACCATTCTCCCCCTCTACATAGACATTAAGGAATGTTGGGAGAGATTAGAGATGGGTCAATTCTCTACTTCTTGAACTGAGCTTCATCCACCCATGTAGCCTTAGATTCATGTTTATTCTTCCACTTGATGAGGTGCTCCATATACACTCTATGCCTTGTAGATTTCTTTATTCTTGACTCCAAGATCCTCTCTGCTTGTAGCTCTTTTGGAGTAGGTAAGGCTATGTTGCTGACATCTTTGAAGATCTCCCTACAGTTATAATCCATATCATTGACTGATCCCTTATACCTGATCAAGTCAGCTACATTGAACATTGGTGAAATCCCTAAATCTGTAGGTAACTCCACCTTGTATACTTTCTTCCCATACTTGGCTAACACCTTGCATGGTCCCACTCTTTTCATCTGCAATTTGGTTGATGTACCCTTCTGCAACCTGGATTTGTTAAGGTGGACCATGACATAGTCTCCTACTGCAAATTGCAAATCCTTTCTTGACAAATCTACCTTATCCTTCAACTTTTGAGTAGCCTCGGTGACTGCCTTCTTTACTTGCTCCTGAATCTCTTTCATGGTCTGAGTGAAGTCCTCTACATGTCCACTCCTATGTTTCATGGCTCCTAGATCCCTGAGCTCACATATACCTCTTGGGTGCATTCCATACACAATTTCAAAATGACTCTTCCCTATGGTCTGGTTCACACTGTCATTATAAGGATACTCAGCCTGTGAGATAACCATGTCCCATGTTTCTCCATACTCTTTGGTTAGGCACCTTAGAAGGTTACCTAGCACCTTGTTAACCACCTCTATTTGACCATCGGTCTGAGGATGGTAAGCTGATCCAAAAGACAGGTTGGTACCTAATCTACTCCATAGAGTCTTCCAAAAGTGACTCATGAACTTCACATCCCTATCTAAAACAATGCTTAAAGGCAATCCATGGATCCTTATAATTTCTTTAAAGAAAAGGTGAGCTATATAGCTAGCATCATGAGTGGTTTTGCAAGGGATAAAGTGACTCATCTTGCTGAATCTATCTACCACCACATAGACACTATCAAATCATATCTTGGTCTTAGGGAGTCCTACCAAAAATTCCATGCTAACACACTCCCATGGTCTGTTAGGAATGGGTAGGGGTTGATATGGACCGGCATTAATACCTCCTCCCTTATCTTTCATACACACTACACATTGCTCCACATACCTCCTGACATCCCTTGACAACTTAGGCCAATAGTAGAACATTTCCACTAGTTCCAATGTTCTATTGGTGCCAAGATGTCCACTAAGACTACCATTATGCTTTTCTTGGATAATGTTTTCTCTCATTGATCCTTTTGGAACACATAACTGATTCCCTTTAAATAAAAATCCACTTTGCAATGTATACTTTGAGTATTGGCTATGAAAATGATTCTCAAAGTCAGAACATAACTGTAGGCCTCCGAGAAATCTGCATCTTCCCCATAGAAATCCCTCAAACTCTCTATGCCAATGCTCTTGATCTATATCTCTTGCACTGTCACCAATCCCCTGCTTGGTGCATCTGCTACCTTGTTCAACTGTCCCTTCTTGTGCTTGATGGTGAAAGTAAAAGCTTGGATGTACTCCATCCATTTCAAATGTCGATTGCTGAACTTCTCTTGGGTGTTGATATAACTAAGTGCCTAATTGTCAGTAAAGACCACAAAATCCTTGGGTTGAAGGTAATGCCTCCACTTCCTAAGTGACTGAACTAAAGCATAAATTTCTAGGTCATAGGTAGAATACTTCTTCTTAGCTTCATTGAACTTTTCATTGAAGAAAGCTATAGGCCTGCCTTCTTGACTTAGCACTCCTCCTACTGCAACTCCACTAGCATCACATTCCATAGTAAACAACTTGTCAAAGCTAGGTAATAAGAGAATAGATTGAGTTTCCACTTCTTGTTTCAGTTTCTCAAAACCTTTCTCAGCTTCTTGAGTCCACACAAACTTATTTTTTAAACCACCTTTCATTGTATCTAGGACTAGTGCACATATGCCATGAAAAATTCTTACCTCTATCCCTGTCATTGGTGTAGGCCAATTTAGGATAGCTTCCACCTTGCTTGGATCCATCTTCAATGATCCTTGGGACACTACAAAACCCAAATATACAAGCTCTTGTTTAAAGAACTCACACTTCTCTAAGTTGATGGCTAACTTCTCTTCTTGCAATATTCTAAGAACCAACTCCACATGCTTTAGGTGTTCTTTTGTTGTATTGTTGAAGATGAGTATATCATCAAGATATACCACCACAAATATCCCTGTAAAGTACTTGAGTACTTCATTCATGAGCCTCATGAATGTGCTAGGGGCATTAGAGAGGCCAAATGGCATAACTCTCCACTCATACAACCCATTTGTTGTCTTAAATGCTATCTTCCACTCATCTCCATCCTTGATTTTGATCTGATGGTATCCACTCTTGAGATCCAACTTGGTGAAGTACTGAGCTACTCCAAGACAATCCATCAAGTCTTCAATTCTTAGAATAGGGAACCTATACCTAATTTTGATTCTATTTATTGCTCTAGAATCAGTGCATAATATCCACTTGCCTCCTTTCTTGGTTGCTAAGACCACTAGTACTGCACATGGGCTGATACTCTTCCTAATCAATCCTTGATCCAATAACTCCTGCACTTGTCTAGCTACCTCTAGATTTTGATCTGGTGTAAGCTTATAAGCTTCTTTATTTGGAAATGAAGCCCCTAGTATGAACTCAATCTGATGACTAATGGCTATCTTTGGAGGTAAAGTTGTAGGTGCACCATCACTCTCTGTGTCCTTATACTTCTCAAGCAACTTTTGGACTACTCTAGGTATGACTATTTTATCAGTCTTGTCCTCTTCTTTGGATTGCAAAGTGATCACATATCCTACACCTCCTTGATGTAGGTTGTTAAGGAACTCCTTACCACTGCTTAACAAGACACTAGGTGTCTTTGACTATCCTTCTTCCTCTTCTGACAATGACTACAATTTAAATGTCTTCCCATCCTTTTAAAAAGAAATGGTATTCTCTTTCCCATCATACATGGCACTTCTGTCATACTGCTATGGTCTTCCCAATAGTAGATGGCATGCATCCATGGGTAACACATCACAAATCAATTTATCCTTGTACCCTCCAATGGAAAAATCCAGTGTTACTTGCTCATTGACAAGAACACTCTACCCTTTGTTTAAACATGTTACTTTGTAAGGGTTAGTGTGGGGTACCTTCTCCAATTTCAACTTCCTTACTACCTCTTCGGAGATGATTTTATCTATTGAACCTGAATCCACAATAACCTTACATACTTTCCCAAGTATTTTGCATCTCACTCTAAATAAAGCTCTCCTTTGTTTTGGCTCTTCCTTGATCGGTTTTCTGATCAAAACTCTCCTAAACATCAGGTTCTACCCATTTCAGATTCAATGTGACTGACCTCTAGTTATTTAGCACTCATGGTGTCCTCTTGAGCATATGCCACTCTCTTCTTAGTATTTGATGAAGATGCTTTCTTCGGGCACCTATAAGCTAGATGGCCTACTTGACCACAATGATAACACTTCATATTAGCAAAATATGAATTTCTCTTTCCTCCTCCTCTTCCTCTATTTGATCCCCCTTGAGAACCTCTAGCTCGTCCATAACATCCTCTAGAAGGTGTTTTACTTCAATGCTCAGTGAGTTTAGATTCTCCTTGGTTTCTTTGCTCAGGTCCTCTACCTTGATAGCCACCTCTATGTCCTCTTTGATCTCTTTGATCTCGGCCTTTGCCTCTACTCTTAGAAGCCTAATCATGTTTCCTCTTACTTCTTTCCTCAATCTCAATAGCTAATTGGTAACATTGGTGTATTGTCTTAGGACTTAGAAGAGTCATCTCTTCTTCAATGTTCCACTTCAAGCCATTAAGATACCTAGCCACCTTGAGACTTTCATCTTCTAAAACATTAGACCTCATACTAAGTTTTTGAAACTCCTTAGTGTAAGTGTTCACATCTTGGTCTCTTTGTCTCAATATTTGTCTCTTCTTGTCTAACTTAATCTCATAATCATCTGGTATGTATGCTTCTCTCACTTTTGCCACCACACCCTTCCAAGTTGAAATAGGCTTCCTGCCTTCCTTTTCCCTCTCTGTCTAAATGAATTTCCACCATGTCAAGTCAGATTCTCTCAATATAGACTTGGCCACCTTCACCTTTTGTGCTTCAGTGACTCCATCACATTCAGAATGGTTATCCATGCCTTCTATCCAATCTAGGACTAGATCAGCTTCCAATTTTCCACTGAACAGTGGTATGCCTTCAAGTGCTTTCCCACTCAAAGCTTTCAATGCCTTCAAGAAAGGATCCTCTTGCAAAAAAGGTCCAATTTCAGGGGTCTTGTCCTCATCTGCAACCTCTTCACTCTTTGGTACCCTTCCCTCAAATCTATCACTGACCTCATCGGCCTTGATTTGCACATTGCTCAATGCTCACTCTAGTTGAGCTAGTCTTTCTCTCAACCTCCTATTATCTTCCTCCTGATCTTTGACCTTCTTTTCCAACTCAATGTTTGTCACAATGGTTGTGGAACCACTAGATTCAAGGTCTGACATACAAGATTCTATCCAACATCATTAACTTGCTCTGATACCAATCTGATAGGGAAGGGTTGGATGTAACAATCACTATTCCATGCTCTAGGTCTCACTTGGAAGATCCTTATGGTCTCACTCTCCACCACATTAACCTATAAGACCTAAGGATTTTTTAGGTTCCCCTGGCTCACCTTGCCAACCCCACTACTATCACAATTCAACCTACAAAGTTTTTCTTGGTGCAATGCCTCTAACTCTTCCTTAGCACTTAATCTTCCCTAAAGACTAATATCCTCCAATAACTAAAGTTTAGCTTTGCAGGGGTGTGTAGATGTTCCCAATAACTTCATTCCATCTTATTATGGCTCTGAGAGATCCACCTAACTCCATCTTTCCATCGCTTCCACCAAACCCTCACTTAGGGTTAAAAAGGCTACTAGCCCAAGAGCCCCAATTATGTCTCCAACTCCGAGAAATAAGGTTAGAACTCTAAAATTCTACAAATAACGTAGGTTCTTCTCTTGGGATTCTTTGTCCTAGTGTCTATCCCTCAAAGATTCTAGAAGCCTTAATCCTCAACTGTCCGTACATAGCCATAACGCTCCATTTAGCAATTTAGGCCTTTTTTAAGCCATTTCTGACCACACAATAAACTGTCAGTTTATTCTCCATTCAAATGGACTGGTGAAGCCTCCTCCTTCATTCCAAGTCTTTGCAAGGCATCTATCTACCCTCTCCACATCGTGACTTGACAGTGAAAGGTCACCCCTGCAAACCAAGTGCTTTGCACTTCCTGTCTTTCCTAGTCGGGCACTGTCAAGCTCACCTAGAAGAAGACTTTCTCCATGATTCCCTTACTCCTAACCACTCCTAAACCTAATCTATTTATAGACATGGAGCCTAGTCACTATTCCCAAGGGCCCATACACAAAGTATAGTGGGAATGTAACTAAACCTCCATTATTTATAGTCTACCAATAGAACAACAACTCAAAAGAAACAAACCAACTACAAAGCACACCTGAAAATTGAACACTCACTAAATACTACCACACAAAGCTTTAAACACAACTACACTACATTCTACATCTACTCACAGTGCCATGATCACTCCTGATCACACAAATTCAAAACAAAACACAAAATTTACACAACCTTCTCACTGTCCTCACTTGTATTCATGAATTTTCAATATTGCAAAAGTTTCCAACCTTCCTTCAGGTCGAGACACACCTTATATAGGTTTCTAAAGCAGTTAAGCTCGATCCTAACTACTCCATGGCCGCTTGTGGCTTTCAGTAGGCCTTATTTGTAAAATTTTAAAGAAACTAACACCTAGAAAGGTCTACAAAGGTCTTCAACCATCCTTGTAGCCAAACCTCAATCTAACAAATGGTCAACATGACCTTCACTAACACATTACATGTTCTCAAATGCCTCTAACGCACAAACTTAGGAATTAGAAAGAGAATGCTACCTTTGATCGAAAACAAATTGCAATTAACAATTGTATACACCTAAAATTGGTTTGGAGCATCTGATTAATTAAATACGAATTATTTGATTAATTATCCTAATTTCCTCTACTATTGAATAAATAGAAATATTTATTTATATAGATCACATTTAATATTTATCTTAATTAGATAAACAAAATTAAATACTTTGTTCGATTTAATTATCAAAACCCTATTTCAATCTATCACATCCATCTTAAACTAATTAAATAAAGATCAAAACACTTTATTCATTGTTTGCCATATTCTTCTGTCTAGTTTAATAAACAACTATCCTATAGTTTGTTTTATTAAATTATTTATCCCTCTTTTGCTAATTTAAATAAAATAAAAAATATTTGAATTAAAGCACAAAGAATATTCCATCTATATTCTCTCAAAAATGAATTAGATATCCTATGTCTAATTTATGTCAAAACCATGTCAAAATTAATTGATTGAAATTTGACGAGAAGTTTTGGAGACAAATTTGAGACAAATTTGGAATTTGATCTCTCAATCCTCCTCCATCAATCCTTCCTCTTCTCTTGCTTCGTGTTTTCATGGGTAGAGACAATCTCCATCTCTCACCATTCAATTCTCTAGATTGAATCCAAGCCTCTCAAAACTTTCCCTGTGCATTTCTACAACCAGGAAATCTATAAATACAGCCTCTTTGAACCAAGAAAAGGATCCAAATGATCAAGTTTATGCACTCTTACTCTGCAGGAATTCAAGCATCAAGCATCAAAGCATTCACACAATCAAGCATCAAGCAATCAAGTTTTCAACCATGGTTGCCTCCTGCAGCTGCAATTATCTGTTTCATATATGCTAGTTTACATTGTTTATCATTTAGTATTGCATTAACATTATCTCATTCTTTGAATAGTCATTTTAACAATCATAGTGCACTCATGATCTGAGAGCAATATTGATTTAATAAATCTTTGGAGATAGAGAACAATATGACGCTTTTGATAGATAATTCCTTTGAATTGATTCATTTAACTTGTCTATTGATATAATGTTGTATGAAGAAGTGTTTTAATCTTATTCACATATTCACACTTACAATTTGGCACCCATCATGGGGCATTAACCCCAAATTTATCAAAATTATCAATTTTCTGGAAAGTGTCACGCAGGTTCTTAGCGTGTTTTTCTTGCAGTGCTTCTGTTAAAAGTTTTAGCGCTTTCGGTTCTAATGCTTTCGATCACTGTTTTAGCGCATCTGGTCACTATTTTAGCGCATTGGGTAATTTAGCGCTTCCAGGGAAAACTTGGGCACTTTGGGGTCCTGTTTCGGCGCTTTCGGGTTTTAGCGCATCAAGTAACTATTTTAGCACTTCGGGGTAATATTCCAGCACTTTTGTAAAATCAATTTGGATCCGATGCGTCCGCAGTCATATTTTATTTTTATTCACAGTTGGACTAAAATTGATCAATCTAGGATAGTCACTTCAAAGTTCATAAAATATATCAATCCTAGGATAGTCACTTTCCTGTTTTTCTTAAAGCAAATCTATTAATCCTAGGATAGTCATTACATTCTTACAGTAGAAGTTAAAAAGAACATCATGATTTCTATGAAGCAACACCTTCACATAGAATAGAAAATTTCTTTTTGGGCTTAAAAATAAGACAAACTTATATGTTGTGCTTGTGGTGATTAGGCTTATCCTCTCCCCTTGATTGGGTGACCAAAGTGCTAGATTCACTTTTACTTCATGTCATTTATGCTTTATTAAAACCTTTAGCAGGCCTGTCATAGTGGGAAAAAGTACTCACCCTATGGGAACGACCTAAGTGGGAACAACCAAAGCCAGGTTTTCCAACCCACTATAATAAAAATGCAAGTTGTTGATTAAATTTCAACTTGATGGTAGTGAGCAAGATAACCATCCCCAAAATATTTTTTCTAAAGATCGGGAGGTCTCCTGAGGGAGTTTATCTATTTGTCACACCGAACGAAACCCTATCTAAGAACTATAGAGTAGTTTCTCACCAAGTTAGTATCCATACATTGTCATACTCACGGTGCAAGGGGAGGGAAGAATCTGCCCCCAAGACACTCACCATATAATTACCAAGGACTGCTTGCTCAAGGGATTCGGTATCCACTTCCGTCACTTTGAGTACGTGCCTGGCAATGACAAAAATGCGGGCGCCCTCTAGGGGGTGACATGGCTGTCTGAGTCAAGGTAATTCAAGATGTGGGTTGTGAGTATAATGATGACCTACTTGTCCTTAAGTGTGAGTCTATTTGATTTGTGTAGAATTTGTTAAAAAAATCCATCAAAATCAATAAGAATCATTCATGGTTCTTGAACATACATGATCTATTCAGTTAAAAATGTTCACAATTGCTTGCTGTGTTTTCACAAATTCACTAAAATCAGATTTAAGATCATCTTGAAAACCAACAAAGTCAAAATATATCAAAAAATCCATGCTGCGAAAGTGGAAGTCCACCACGTTTGTCAAGAGAAAAATCAAAGTTACAAATCCCAAGAAACCTCTCGATTATAGAAATAAATTGAGAAAACATTTTCTATATCAAAATCGGAAACTCTTCTTACAACACAGAACATTCATTCACTGATATCACAATTTTGCTAGGGGTCACACATTAGATTACATGGTAGAACCCCTCTATTCATGAGCCTTCTTTCAAAGAAGATCTCTCACTCAATATCACAACCGTAGTCAGTGCATACATCCTTCTTATCTTCCACAATCCCTAATACAGTATGCCACAAGGCCAGATCAGATTTTACAATAGAGAATCTTAAACTTCTATTTTTAAGCGTTCTGGAAACCTGTTTCAATGCTTATGGTCACTGTTTTAGCACTTCTGGGAAATAGCGCTTTCAGGCACTGTTTCAGCACTTCCAGTCTATATTTCAGCACTTTTAGTAAAGTAGCACTTCCATCAAATTTTACAGTGCTTTCGAGCACTGTTTCAGCACTTCCAATAGAATAGTGCTTTCATCAAATTCTACAGCGCTTCCAGGCACTGTTTTAGCACTTATTGTCAATTAGCGCTTCTGTCACTTATTTCAACGCTTCGGCACTTTGTTTTAGCGCTTTTGGGAAATAGCACTTTTGTCCTCTATTTTAGCACTTTCAAAATAGAGAGTTCAAATTTTTTGCTAGTCAATCAGTCTGTCTATTTATCCACAATTTTCATCAGAATTAAATTTATTTTTATCAGAATCATCGTCTAGAGACCGAAAACAGATAGGTTTATACAAACTTTCAATCTTATCAACAGGAAACGAGATCTTGCAAATCACAAGTGTCAAAATCAATACAAAAATTACTACACTGAAGTTTCATCATCAGGATGTTATCATCTTTCATCAAGAAACTAAGTGTAGCAATCAAATTTTTAACATAGTCTCATCAATAAGAACTGTCATCTTATTTGACTTTGTTAAAAGTTTCAATTGACATTTTCAGCATAGAAGATCTACATTTCTGAAGAAAGGGTAAATTTTTGTATGCCAATCTTCACTAGGTCCCAAAAACAGAGATTCTTAGAACAAGAAATTTTAAAATCCCAAGCAATGGCAAAGGAAAATCCTTGGAACAATCTGAACCAAAACAATAAAAATGACATCACTCCAAAGGACATCCAAGCAGCTCAACAAGATCCTAAGTTTGATATATTTATGGAAAAGATTCTAGAACAAGATATGGAGAAATATCTTTTGATGTTGGCTGAATCAGGTGCCAAAATTCCCAAAGACTTTGACGTAAACCGTCTAAAGGAAGCACCTACCACAAGTGAGACTAAAATTTTGCAACCAACGCAAATGATAGATCCAATTTCCGCTTTAATGTCTCAAATGCAGCTGTTACAACAGAAAATACAAGATATGATGAACGGGACCACCAAGAGATATGCGATACAGGACATTTGTCCTGATGCAACGATCGGCTTGATACCTTTTCCAAGACATTGTGAGATCCCAAAATATGATAAGTATAATGGTAGAATGGATCCAATTGATCACATCAGAGAATTCAAAACAATGAGTCTTTAATTTGCACAAGAGGAGACATATTTAATGAGACTATTCCCAAGGAGTTTGGGAGGATCATGCATGGAGTGGTTTTTGAAGTTAAAACCCGGTATCGAAACTTTTGAGGAACTCGTCAATAGATTTATCTCTCAATAATCCTTCAACATCCAACACGATGTAACAATCAAAGATCTTTATAATCTAAAGCAAAACAAGGGGGAAACATTCTTATCTTTTCTCCAAAGATGGTGACGCTTGTTCGCTAGATATCCTAGATCAATTCCGGAGGAAGAAAAGATAGAATTATTTATTGACAACTTAATAGAAGAAATGAGTTATAGATTGGAACTACAATGCCCTCCCACATTTGAGAAATTCATCGAAAACGGTCTCAAAATCGAGGAAGCATTGGTCAAAAGAGGAGATATCAAACATTTTAACAATAAATCAAACAACATAGGTAACTCCTCAAATCAATACTCAAGTAGTGATAAGCTGAAATTTTGGCAAACGAATCACAACACGACTATCAATGAAACAACAAATGATTCTTCAAATGTCAAACCGGTTTTTAACTTGACAGCATCTGCATCAAAGAATCAAAATAATGATCAACCTGTCAAGCCAAATATCATACATAACAACAATATCATCAAGGCGCAACCATATCAGAAACCATCAAATCGGTGAAGGTTTGCACCTTTAGGCCAATCGATAGAATCCGCAATGAAGCCCGATTTTTGGATCCTAAGGTCAAACCACCATAGTGGAATGATGCTAATTATTGCAACTTCCATAACAACAAGGGTCACAAAACTAACAACTATATGGAGTTAAAACACACAATACAAGATTTTATTGACAACAATAAAGCATACGTGGAAACACCGCAAAACAACAATGATCACTTAGCTTTCAAAGACCCTTTGCCCAACTATGACAAAGGAGCATCTTCATCTTCAAACAAAAAAGGGAAGAATATCAACCATGTCTTTGACACGAAAATCCATTGTCTATTTGGAATAGAGAGTGATCATATAGTTGGCCACAACATTGATGGACCCAAAATCAACAACACTACTCCATTGGACTTACTCGCAAACATATCAAACTCTGATAATCAAATCAATGTCATAAAAATTGGAGAACATCAAGAGCATCAACCAATAAATGTAACAACTAGGGGGCAAGCCAAGGTCATTTTAAAAGGAATTGGGTCTACACACGCGGTTCCACCTCCATCACACTATAACATTGTCAGTCAATTGCAAATGATTTTTGCTCAGATATCCATACTAGAGCTCCTTAAAATATCACCATCACATAAGGAGGTTCTTGAACAAGCTTTAGTTGCCACTACCATACCAAAGAATTTAGATGTGTGTCAATTTCAAGCTATGGTGGGACATTTGACTACCCCACATTGTCTATCATTCTCCAAACAAGATGATATTTCATTGAACCATCCCCATAATATGACACTCCATATTGAGGTCTCAATCCACAATCACCACATCAAGAGAGTCTTAATAGATGGGGGAGCTGGTCTGAATATTTGCACTCTCAAGCTAATCTGTGCACTAGGATATTCAGATGATGCTATTGATTCTCGTAGAAAAATGACTATTAAAGCATATGATGAAGAAGAGAGGTCGTCTAAAGGCTTGATTGTATTACCCATCCAAGTGGGGCCCATGATGAAACATATTGCATTTCAAGTGTTGGAGAAAGAATTAACATACAACATTCTCTTGGGCCGACCATGGATCCATGAAATGCAAGTTGTATCGTCGACATATCATCAATGTTTGAATTTCCCAATAAATGGATGAGAGGTGACTATATCTGCTGATTACAATCACCCTCAACATTTTGACACCCTTAGGATCTCTCAAGATACCTTCATACCACACAACAAGGAAGCATCATCATCCAAAGATGAACAACGTCCAAGCATCACTACTAAATGGGTAGAAAAGAAGGGTAAAGAAAAAGAGACAAGTCTTGTTGAAATTCAATCAACAGATAAACTAGATCAACAACCTTCTTTATCACAAAAGTTCGAAGAACAAATCCAACTAAAGGACAACATGATGGGAACATATTCAATGGAGCAATCACTTAACCTATCATAGTTAATGCCATCTCCTAGAACATATGGTCAACCATCTCTGATCAAGTCTCAAACATCATTACTAGTTATAGCTCTAGATGAAAGGTTTATCAAAAAGGGTACAATAGAGGATGAAACAAGCAACAAAGCAATCATGGATTGGCTATACAAAGATGAGGATCCCTCTACATCAGATGAAAGTATCAAAAATTTTGCCATCAACACTGATCAATATGGAAAAGGAAAGGTTATGCTAGAAAAGATGGGATATGAAGGACAAGGACCCATTGGATTAACAAAAGAAGGAATCACAGAGCCTATCACACCCCTTACTCTTCACATGAAAGAGAAGCCAGGACTAGGATACTCTGAGGAAGAGAAGCAGGAACTAACAAAGACAGCTGTAGAAAATATCCTTCAGTTTTGGGATGGCTCTGAAACAGACTCAAATGAATATGAGTGGGCATTATATTTTGATCTATTTTTCATTGATATTCAAGTCGATGTAATCCAAAAATATGCACCTATGCATGAGGAGGGCCAAGGTTCTAGGTCTAGACCACTCGTAGAAAGTTCACTAGATATCAATGATTCGAGTGGGGACGAGCAGACTTCAAGTGGACTAGACGATATGGAAGAAAGTACCATCACGGACCTCGATATTTCAATAAACAATTATGATGAAATGGCTGTCCACACCCTTACAACCATCACCTTGCAAAAATCTGATAACCAAATGCCATTAATCCATCCTGACCTCATTGACTAGGAACCTATCGAACCTTTGAATATACCAATATTTACAAATGATGATGCCATCATAAACCTCCTATGTCATGCCGAACTTGGTACAACTTCTGCCTATAATACTCATAACAACGCGACTTGGCAAGAGGGTGTCAAATCTTCTAGTTGCAAAAATAACAATAGGGAAAATAGATCTAATGGTGAAAACCATTCAATGGCAGAATTAGATCTGGAAAAAGTAAAAATAAAGAACGCATCTAACAGTGAAAACCTTTATGAGGCACTGAAGGATGGAAGGTTGGACACTCTTCTGGAACACTATCCTGAAAGATCATCAGTCCTAGTAGAACCGACATAGTCTGAGAATATTGGCACTGGAGACAAGGCACAAATCCTACATTTGGCGGAATCTATGACAGAACAGGAAAGACCAACATTCATTCAATTCTTTAAACAAAGAAGCATCAACTTCGCTTGGTCATATTCAGATATGCCAGGCTTAGACTCAAATCTACTTATGCATCACTTATCTTTGCCCATGGGAATCAAGCCTGTCAAGCAAAAGTTAAGAAAAATGCATCCTCACATCGCATTGATGGTCAAAATAGAGCTAAAGAAATTATTGGATGTTGGATTCATACGGTCTATAGATTATGCCAAATGGATATCAAATCTTGTACCTCTTTCAAAACCAGACAATAGTATCAGAATATGTACAGATTTCAGGGACCTGAATAAAGCATGTCTGAAGGATCATTTTCCACTACCAAACATAGACATCATCGTAGACTTGACAGCTAGGCATGCCACGTTGTCAATCATGGATGGTTTCTCAAGATACAATCAGATAAAAATAGCTCCCGAAGATCAAAAAAAAATAGCTTTCACATGCCCATGGGGAACCTTCTACTGGAATGTCATGCCATTTGGTCTAAAGAACACAGGAGCCACTTATCAAAGAGCAATGACAACAATCTTCCATGATATGATGCACACCTTCATGGAGGATTACATGCATGACATCTTGGAAAAATCTACTACTAGGGAAGGACATCTGCATATCCTAGACAAAATCTTCACACGGATGGAGAAATTCAATGTCAAGTTAAACCCCAAGAAATCTGTCTTCGGGGTTACATCAGCTAAACTGCTAGGGTACATTGTCTCGGAAAAAGGTATAGAAATGGATCCAGCAAAAGTCAAAGCAATAATGGAAATGCCACCTCCTAAGAACATAAGTCAACTCCGATCACTACAGGGGAGGCTCCAATCAATCAGAAGATTCATCTCACAGCTAGCGGATAAAATTCATCCTTTCAATCATCTATTACATAATAACATTGTTTTCAAATGGGACGAAGGGTGTGAGACAACATTCAATCAAATCAAGCAGTATCTCATGTCACCACCCATTCTCATGCCACCCACAAAAGGATGGCCACTCATACTGTATATTGCTACAACAAATATCTCATTGGGGGCACTTTTAGCACAAGAGGACAATAAAGGGAAAGAACATGCCATCTATTATATCAACCGAACATTGAATGGATATGAAATCAATTACACTTTCATAGAGAAATCATTCTTGACGGTGGTATTCGCTACTCAATAGCTGAGACACTACATGTTAACTCATACAATCAAGTTAGTAGTAAAGATTGATCCTTTAAAGTATCTACTCAGTAAACTTGCCTTAATAGGTAGATTGGCAAAGTGGGTAATGCTATTAAGTGAATTTGACATTCAATATGTAGAGAGAAAGGCAATCAAGGGATAGGAAATCGCTGAACAATTAGCAGAGGCTCCTCTACTAGATGATTGACCAATGACAATGGAGTTTCCAGATGCAGATATTATGACAATAATGCCCCAACAATGGGTACTGTATTTTGATGGATCATATACACAACAAGGATCAGGAGCATGAATCTTGTTCATTTCTCCACAAGGACACACAATTCTAAAGTCATATCGATTAATGTTCCAGTGTACAAATAATGTGGCAGAATATGAAGCATTAATCATTGGGGTCAAAATAGCTATTCAATGGAAAATCATGGACTTATAGGTATATGGGGACTCTCAACTAGTTATTTATCAAGTGAATGATGAATATCAAACCAAAGAAGAGAAGTTGAGGCCCTACAAGCAACAAATAGATAATCTGAAATAGTCCTTTGTTAGTATCGAGTTTGATCAAATTCCAAGAGCTAAGAACAAAGTTGCAGATGCTATGGCTACAATTGCCTGAGAAACGTGTTTGTTATGAGTTTATGGTAGAACAAGTATCATGTCCTTCCCATAATAATCAAGAATCTACTACCATTTTCCATATCGAAATGACAAAAACCTCCATCTATGAAACAATCTATGCCTATCTCAAAAACAATCTCCTTCCTCCTGATTTATCCAGGAACCAGAAAAGAAACTTCATCCACCAATCCGCACGACACACTTTAATTGCCAACATACTTTATTGTCGAGGTCTTGATGGTACTTTACTCCGATGTCTAGAACACAACAAATCTTAAATGGCCCTACAAGAGGTTCACGAGGTTATTTGTGGTACTCATTCGAGTGGGATGACTCTAGCTAAGAAAATCCTCCATTTGGGATATTATTGGCCATGCATGGAGAAAGAATCATATCAGTTTGTTAAGAAATGCCAAAAGTGTCAGATTCACAGCAATTTGATTCATGCACCAACACAAGAATTGCATCCCTTCACATCAACATGGCCCTTTTGTCAATGGGGTCTTGATCTAGTAGGGAAAATCAATCCATCTTCATCTAATGGACACAAGTTTATTATAACAGCTACAAAATATTTCACAAAATGGATTGAATCAGTACCTCTTACTACTATCACTAGGAAGAAGATCTCCTCTTTCATTTTGAACTGCATAATATGTCGGTATGGAATCCCTCAATCCATTATCACTGATAATGTACGACCGTTCACAAATCAAGATGTCTAAGAGCTATGTGATAAATTTCATATCCAACATCGGTTTTCAACACTGTACTATCCACAAGGGAATGGCCAAGCAGAGGCCTCAAACAAGAAAATACTCAAAATTCTCAAAAAGATGGTTAACAATGTTGGACATGACTGGCATGTTCAACTTAATCTTGCATTATGGGCCTATAGAACTAGCATCAGAACACCAACGGGAGCTACACCATATGCCTTGGTATATGGGTCAGAAGCCATATTACCAATTGAAGTTGAGATTCCATCCCTTCGTGTATCACTCAGAGGTATCATATCAGATGAATATTATAGGGTATCTAGATTGTAGGAACTAGAATTGTTGGATGAACATCGTCAACAAGCTATTAATCATCTAATGGCTTATCAACAGAGGATGTCAAGAAGTTACAACCACAGGGTAAAGCCAAGGATCTTTCAAGTAGGAGATTTAGTACTAAAAGAAAATCCTAGGAATCAGCAAGACAGAGAGAAGAAAGGAAAATTTGAGCCTAACTGGCTCGATCCCTTTGTCATCACATCAGTATATGGATCAGGAGCATATCAACTATCAACATCTGAAGGGGATTTGTTTGATTAACCTATCAACACTATTCATCTCCGAAAATTCTATCCTTGAATATCCTAGTGCATGGGTCAAACTTCTAAAAATTGTTTCCTTGATGAAAACCTAGCAAACAGGCATCTTGGCAACACAAAACCACAAAAAATCAAAAATATATATATATATATCACTACAAAAAAAAAAGAGAAAAATGAAAAAATACAAAAACACGAAGAGTGTAATCAAAACATATGGTGAAAACCTGGAAACAAGCGTTGTATGTGATTCTAAGATTAGCTTTCCCATCTATTGTGATATATATCAAGATCATCAGTCTAGCAGTCAGTACCATTCAATATCATGTTAGTCATCTTGCCACTTTGCATCCATATCAAAATCATTCATATAGTCAAGTATCACTCCAAAGCTTGGGGGCAATATCTGGATATCACTAGGGGCAACAATAACATCGCTTTCACCAAAGGGAAAACAACAATATAACACAAAAATAAAAACAAATATCAAAGAGCAACGTCAGTCATCGTCAGAAGGACATCAACCATCCATATCATTATCAAAAATCCAAAAACATGTCGAAAAGTTAAGTCTGAAAAAGCAAAACCAAAAAACATAGGTCTATGTCAGTCGAACTACATGGTCTCTATGTGTGTAACGTAGGCAAGGCTAATCTTAAATCAGCCCCCGAGACCCCTAAGATAGGTTACTAGGTTAAGTCTTTGGTCCAAAATCTTGAAAATCCAAAAACATCAGAAAAATCAAGATGGATGATCTAAAATCTGAATAATGAATGAAACACTCTAAGTAAACATTGGATAAAATAACTTTTGATTATCATTTCTTTGGATTTTTTCAATGATGTATTGGACTAGAGGAACAAGGAAAAAGAATGATGTTTTTATTATCTGTTGTCTATAAGTTAATCATATAAATGTATGAATTGTCAGGGGATGTGCTATGCAAATGTATCACCGATGACATTCAAAATTCACACATTGAAATGATTAACCACTGCCTATTTACGCAATGAATGCTCAGGTCATCTCGGTTCAATCATACCTAGATGCTTGTGTTTGCTTGCAATATCAAATATCAAAAATCATGAAAGAAGTACTCAGGTCGTCATTGGTCTAACACATACCATTGACACTTGTACTCACTTTCAACATCCAATAAAGCTCTATGATGACAAAAAGCACAAAGATATTGTTAAAATGACTATCATTTTTCATATAGTTGCATGTTAAAATTAGATTGCATTCCTCAATTTGCATTATCTGCAAAGTATTTGTTGCATAAATGGGTCCAATAAATGATTATCTAATCCATGAATCAGAATGAGTATACTTGACATAAAATCCAAAAATCATCAATGACATGTAGAAATCATCATCTCATCATTTTGTTTCATCATTACATCATCCATTTTATCATTCATGCATCAAATAAATTATGAATTAAATCGTGCCATAGGGTACATCATGTTCATTTTTACCATTATTCTCA
Organism: Sequoiadendron giganteum; assembly: GCA_007115665.2. Taxonomy (NCBI): domain Eukaryota; kingdom Viridiplantae; phylum Streptophyta; class Pinopsida; order Cupressales; family Cupressaceae; genus Sequoiadendron; species Sequoiadendron giganteum. The sequence goes on from CM021106.1 coordinate 130,034,528, forward strand.
TTACATCATTACATTATCATCTATCCAACACAAATATGCATACATTATTTACCATCCATACATTAAAAATAAATAAAAAATCACGTCATTATTATCATTACATCCATTACATTTTCATTCATCATAAGATCATCATTTTATCATCATATTAACATTTATCCATCCATCCATACATATTATCACATTTTGGGCATCCATATAGATCATCATTAAGAGACTCATACATCACATCATACCTCCATATATCATCTAGTCTACACATACATTTATCCTTACACCATTACATCAAAATAAACTCATTGCATATTGCATCCATCAAATAAAAATCACAAACCCTCATCATATCATATAAACTGCATCTCATATATATATCAAGTGTCAAGTATACAATGAAGTCTGATCTAAAAATACATCATGGAAGCTCACAATAGCATCTACGATTTGCTACTGCCAGAATGTGCAGGCCAAACATGACCTGTACCACCACCACCACCACCCCCGGAGGAACCAGGATCTTTGGGATCTCTACGTGGAGGCTGTGTCACCACCTCGCTCACTATCCGTGTATGAGTCTGCCTAGATCTCAATGGGGCATGCCTGACTCTGCGCTCTGCAGGCATTGCATCATGATATCTGCCTCTATAGAACTCTGCCTCTCAGCCAGCCTGCAGGACCTCT
>CM021106.1:130035305-130117218 GCA_007115665.2 Sequoiadendron giganteum
TAGAAGAAGACTTTCTCCATGATTCCCTTACTCCTAACCACTCCTAAACCTAATCTATTTATAGACATGGAGCCTAGTCACTATTCCCAAGGGCCCATACACAAAGTATAGTGGGAATGTAACTAAACCTCCATTATTTATAGTCTACCAATAGAACAACAACTCAAAAGAAACAAACCAACTACAAAGCACACCTGAAAATTGAACACTCACTAAATACTACCACACAAAGCTTTAAACACAACTACACTACATTCTACATCTACTCACAGTGCCATGATCACTCCTGATCACACAAATTCAAAACAAAACACAAAATTTACACAACCTTCTCACTGTCCTCACTTGTATTCATGAATTTTCAATATTGCAAAAGTTTCCAACCTTCCTTCAGGTCGAGACACACCTTATATAGGTTTCTAAAGCAGTTAAGCTCGATCCTAACTACTCCATGGCCGCTTGTGGCTTTCAGTAGGCCTTATTTGTAAAATTTTAAAGAAACTAACACCTAGAAAGGTCTACAAAGGTCTTCAACCATCCTTGTAGCCAAACCTCAATCTAACAAATGGTCAACATGACCTTCACTAACACATTACATGTTCTCAAATGCCTCTAACGCACAAACTTAGGAATTAGAAAGAGAATGCTACCTTTGATCGAAAACAAATTGCAATTAACAATTGTATACACCTAAAATTGGTTTGGAGCATCTGATTAATTAAATACGAATTATTTGATTAATTATCCTAATTTCCTCTACTATTGAATAAATAGAAATATTTATTTATATAGATCACATTTAATATTTATCTTAATTAGATAAACAAAATTAAATACTTTGTTCGATTTAATTATCAAAACCCTATTTCAATCTATCACATCCATCTTAAACTAATTAAATAAAGATCAAAACACTTTATTCATTGTTTGCCATATTCTTCTGTCTAGTTTAATAAACAACTATCCTATAGTTTGTTTTATTAAATTATTTATCCCTCTTTTGCTAATTTAAATAAAATAAAAAATATTTGAATTAAAGCACAAAGAATATTCCATCTATATTCTCTCAAAAATGAATTAGATATCCTATGTCTAATTTATGTCAAAACCATGTCAAAATTAATTGATTGAAATTTGACGAGAAGTTTTGGAGACAAATTTGAGACAAATTTGGAATTTGATCTCTCAATCCTCCTCCATCAATCCTTCCTCTTCTCTTGCTTCGTGTTTTCATGGGTAGAGACAATCTCCATCTCTCACCATTCAATTCTCTAGATTGAATCCAAGCCTCTCAAAACTTTCCCTGTGCATTTCTACAACCAGGAAATCTATAAATACAGCCTCTTTGAACCAAGAAAAGGATCCAAATGATCAAGTTTATGCACTCTTACTCTGCAGGAATTCAAGCATCAAGCATCAAAGCATTCACACAATCAAGCATCAAGCAATCAAGTTTTCAACCATGGTTGCCTCCTGCAGCTGCAATTATCTGTTTCATATATGCTAGTTTACATTGTTTATCATTTAGTATTGCATTAACATTATCTCATTCTTTGAATAGTCATTTTAACAATCATAGTGCACTCATGATCTGAGAGCAATATTGATTTAATAAATCTTTGGAGATAGAGAACAATATGACGCTTTTGATAGATAATTCCTTTGAATTGATTCATTTAACTTGTCTATTGATATAATGTTGTATGAAGAAGTGTTTTAATCTTATTCACATATTCACACTTACAATTTGGCACCCATCATGGGGCATTAACCCCAAATTTATCAAAATTATCAATTTTCTGGAAAGTGTCACGCAGGTTCTTAGCGTGTTTTTCTTGCAGTGCTTCTGTTAAAAGTTTTAGCGCTTTCGGTTCTAATGCTTTCGATCACTGTTTTAGCGCATCTGGTCACTATTTTAGCGCATTGGGTAATTTAGCGCTTCCAGGGAAAACTTGGGCACTTTGGGGTCCTGTTTCGGCGCTTTCGGGTTTTAGCGCATCAAGTAACTATTTTAGCACTTCGGGGTAATATTCCAGCACTTTTGTAAAATCAATTTGGATCCGATGCGTCCGCAGTCATATTTTATTTTTATTCACAGTTGGACTAAAATTGATCAATCTAGGATAGTCACTTCAAAGTTCATAAAATATATCAATCCTAGGATAGTCACTTTCCTGTTTTTCTTAAAGCAAATCTATTAATCCTAGGATAGTCATTACATTCTTACAGTAGAAGTTAAAAAGAACATCATGATTTCTATGAAGCAACACCTTCACATAGAATAGAAAATTTCTTTTTGGGCTTAAAAATAAGACAAACTTATATGTTGTGCTTGTGGTGATTAGGCTTATCCTCTCCCCTTGATTGGGTGACCAAAGTGCTAGATTCACTTTTACTTCATGTCATTTATGCTTTATTAAAACCTTTAGCAGGCCTGTCATAGTGGGAAAAAGTACTCACCCTATGGGAACGACCTAAGTGGGAACAACCAAAGCCAGGTTTTCCAACCCACTATAATAAAAATGCAAGTTGTTGATTAAATTTCAACTTGATGGTAGTGAGCAAGATAACCATCCCCAAAATATTTTTTCTAAAGATCGGGAGGTCTCCTGAGGGAGTTTATCTATTTGTCACACCGAACGAAACCCTATCTAAGAACTATAGAGTAGTTTCTCACCAAGTTAGTATCCATACATTGTCATACTCACGGTGCAAGGGGAGGGAAGAATCTGCCCCCAAGACACTCACCATATAATTACCAAGGACTGCTTGCTCAAGGGATTCGGTATCCACTTCCGTCACTTTGAGTACGTGCCTGGCAATGACAAAAATGCGGGCGCCCTCTAGGGGGTGACATGGCTGTCTGAGTCAAGGTAATTCAAGATGTGGGTTGTGAGTATAATGATGACCTACTTGTCCTTAAGTGTGAGTCTATTTGATTTGTGTAGAATTTGTTAAAAAAATCCATCAAAATCAATAAGAATCATTCATGGTTCTTGAACATACATGATCTATTCAGTTAAAAATGTTCACAATTGCTTGCTGTGTTTTCACAAATTCACTAAAATCAGATTTAAGATCATCTTGAAAACCAACAAAGTCAAAATATATCAAAAAATCCATGCTGCGAAAGTGGAAGTCCACCACGTTTGTCAAGAGAAAAATCAAAGTTACAAATCCCAAGAAACCTCTCGATTATAGAAATAAATTGAGAAAACATTTTCTATATCAAAATCGGAAACTCTTCTTACAACACAGAACATTCATTCACTGATATCACAATTTTGCTAGGGGTCACACATTAGATTACATGGTAGAACCCCTCTATTCATGAGCCTTCTTTCAAAGAAGATCTCTCACTCAATATCACAACCGTAGTCAGTGCATACATCCTTCTTATCTTCCACAATCCCTAATACAGTATGCCACAAGGCCAGATCAGATTTTACAATAGAGAATCTTAAACTTCTATTTTTAAGCGTTCTGGAAACCTGTTTCAATGCTTATGGTCACTGTTTTAGCACTTCTGGGAAATAGCGCTTTCAGGCACTGTTTCAGCACTTCCAGTCTATATTTCAGCACTTTTAGTAAAGTAGCACTTCCATCAAATTTTACAGTGCTTTCGAGCACTGTTTCAGCACTTCCAATAGAATAGTGCTTTCATCAAATTCTACAGCGCTTCCAGGCACTGTTTTAGCACTTATTGTCAATTAGCGCTTCTGTCACTTATTTCAACGCTTCGGCACTTTGTTTTAGCGCTTTTGGGAAATAGCACTTTTGTCCTCTATTTTAGCACTTTCAAAATAGAGAGTTCAAATTTTTTGCTAGTCAATCAGTCTGTCTATTTATCCACAATTTTCATCAGAATTAAATTTATTTTTATCAGAATCATCGTCTAGAGACCGAAAACAGATAGGTTTATACAAACTTTCAATCTTATCAACAGGAAACGAGATCTTGCAAATCACAAGTGTCAAAATCAATACAAAAATTACTACACTGAAGTTTCATCATCAGGATGTTATCATCTTTCATCAAGAAACTAAGTGTAGCAATCAAATTTTTAACATAGTCTCATCAATAAGAACTGTCATCTTATTTGACTTTGTTAAAAGTTTCAATTGACATTTTCAGCATAGAAGATCTACATTTCTGAAGAAAGGGTAAATTTTTGTATGCCAATCTTCACTAGGTCCCAAAAACAGAGATTCTTAGAACAAGAAATTTTAAAATCCCAAGCAATGGCAAAGGAAAATCCTTGGAACAATCTGAACCAAAACAATAAAAATGACATCACTCCAAAGGACATCCAAGCAGCTCAACAAGATCCTAAGTTTGATATATTTATGGAAAAGATTCTAGAACAAGATATGGAGAAATATCTTTTGATGTTGGCTGAATCAGGTGCCAAAATTCCCAAAGACTTTGACGTAAACCGTCTAAAGGAAGCACCTACCACAAGTGAGACTAAAATTTTGCAACCAACGCAAATGATAGATCCAATTTCCGCTTTAATGTCTCAAATGCAGCTGTTACAACAGAAAATACAAGATATGATGAACGGGACCACCAAGAGATATGCGATACAGGACATTTGTCCTGATGCAACGATCGGCTTGATACCTTTTCCAAGACATTGTGAGATCCCAAAATATGATAAGTATAATGGTAGAATGGATCCAATTGATCACATCAGAGAATTCAAAACAATGAGTCTTTAATTTGCACAAGAGGAGACATATTTAATGAGACTATTCCCAAGGAGTTTGGGAGGATCATGCATGGAGTGGTTTTTGAAGTTAAAACCCGGTATCGAAACTTTTGAGGAACTCGTCAATAGATTTATCTCTCAATAATCCTTCAACATCCAACACGATGTAACAATCAAAGATCTTTATAATCTAAAGCAAAACAAGGGGGAAACATTCTTATCTTTTCTCCAAAGATGGTGACGCTTGTTCGCTAGATATCCTAGATCAATTCCGGAGGAAGAAAAGATAGAATTATTTATTGACAACTTAATAGAAGAAATGAGTTATAGATTGGAACTACAATGCCCTCCCACATTTGAGAAATTCATCGAAAACGGTCTCAAAATCGAGGAAGCATTGGTCAAAAGAGGAGATATCAAACATTTTAACAATAAATCAAACAACATAGGTAACTCCTCAAATCAATACTCAAGTAGTGATAAGCTGAAATTTTGGCAAACGAATCACAACACGACTATCAATGAAACAACAAATGATTCTTCAAATGTCAAACCGGTTTTTAACTTGACAGCATCTGCATCAAAGAATCAAAATAATGATCAACCTGTCAAGCCAAATATCATACATAACAACAATATCATCAAGGCGCAACCATATCAGAAACCATCAAATCGGTGAAGGTTTGCACCTTTAGGCCAATCGATAGAATCCGCAATGAAGCCCGATTTTTGGATCCTAAGGTCAAACCACCATAGTGGAATGATGCTAATTATTGCAACTTCCATAACAACAAGGGTCACAAAACTAACAACTATATGGAGTTAAAACACACAATACAAGATTTTATTGACAACAATAAAGCATACGTGGAAACACCGCAAAACAACAATGATCACTTAGCTTTCAAAGACCCTTTGCCCAACTATGACAAAGGAGCATCTTCATCTTCAAACAAAAAAGGGAAGAATATCAACCATGTCTTTGACACGAAAATCCATTGTCTATTTGGAATAGAGAGTGATCATATAGTTGGCCACAACATTGATGGACCCAAAATCAACAACACTACTCCATTGGACTTACTCGCAAACATATCAAACTCTGATAATCAAATCAATGTCATAAAAATTGGAGAACATCAAGAGCATCAACCAATAAATGTAACAACTAGGGGGCAAGCCAAGGTCATTTTAAAAGGAATTGGGTCTACACACGCGGTTCCACCTCCATCACACTATAACATTGTCAGTCAATTGCAAATGATTTTTGCTCAGATATCCATACTAGAGCTCCTTAAAATATCACCATCACATAAGGAGGTTCTTGAACAAGCTTTAGTTGCCACTACCATACCAAAGAATTTAGATGTGTGTCAATTTCAAGCTATGGTGGGACATTTGACTACCCCACATTGTCTATCATTCTCCAAACAAGATGATATTTCATTGAACCATCCCCATAATATGACACTCCATATTGAGGTCTCAATCCACAATCACCACATCAAGAGAGTCTTAATAGATGGGGGAGCTGGTCTGAATATTTGCACTCTCAAGCTAATCTGTGCACTAGGATATTCAGATGATGCTATTGATTCTCGTAGAAAAATGACTATTAAAGCATATGATGAAGAAGAGAGGTCGTCTAAAGGCTTGATTGTATTACCCATCCAAGTGGGGCCCATGATGAAACATATTGCATTTCAAGTGTTGGAGAAAGAATTAACATACAACATTCTCTTGGGCCGACCATGGATCCATGAAATGCAAGTTGTATCGTCGACATATCATCAATGTTTGAATTTCCCAATAAATGGATGAGAGGTGACTATATCTGCTGATTACAATCACCCTCAACATTTTGACACCCTTAGGATCTCTCAAGATACCTTCATACCACACAACAAGGAAGCATCATCATCCAAAGATGAACAACGTCCAAGCATCACTACTAAATGGGTAGAAAAGAAGGGTAAAGAAAAAGAGACAAGTCTTGTTGAAATTCAATCAACAGATAAACTAGATCAACAACCTTCTTTATCACAAAAGTTCGAAGAACAAATCCAACTAAAGGACAACATGATGGGAACATATTCAATGGAGCAATCACTTAACCTATCATAGTTAATGCCATCTCCTAGAACATATGGTCAACCATCTCTGATCAAGTCTCAAACATCATTACTAGTTATAGCTCTAGATGAAAGGTTTATCAAAAAGGGTACAATAGAGGATGAAACAAGCAACAAAGCAATCATGGATTGGCTATACAAAGATGAGGATCCCTCTACATCAGATGAAAGTATCAAAAATTTTGCCATCAACACTGATCAATATGGAAAAGGAAAGGTTATGCTAGAAAAGATGGGATATGAAGGACAAGGACCCATTGGATTAACAAAAGAAGGAATCACAGAGCCTATCACACCCCTTACTCTTCACATGAAAGAGAAGCCAGGACTAGGATACTCTGAGGAAGAGAAGCAGGAACTAACAAAGACAGCTGTAGAAAATATCCTTCAGTTTTGGGATGGCTCTGAAACAGACTCAAATGAATATGAGTGGGCATTATATTTTGATCTATTTTTCATTGATATTCAAGTCGATGTAATCCAAAAATATGCACCTATGCATGAGGAGGGCCAAGGTTCTAGGTCTAGACCACTCGTAGAAAGTTCACTAGATATCAATGATTCGAGTGGGGACGAGCAGACTTCAAGTGGACTAGACGATATGGAAGAAAGTACCATCACGGACCTCGATATTTCAATAAACAATTATGATGAAATGGCTGTCCACACCCTTACAACCATCACCTTGCAAAAATCTGATAACCAAATGCCATTAATCCATCCTGACCTCATTGACTAGGAACCTATCGAACCTTTGAATATACCAATATTTACAAATGATGATGCCATCATAAACCTCCTATGTCATGCCGAACTTGGTACAACTTCTGCCTATAATACTCATAACAACGCGACTTGGCAAGAGGGTGTCAAATCTTCTAGTTGCAAAAATAACAATAGGGAAAATAGATCTAATGGTGAAAACCATTCAATGGCAGAATTAGATCTGGAAAAAGTAAAAATAAAGAACGCATCTAACAGTGAAAACCTTTATGAGGCACTGAAGGATGGAAGGTTGGACACTCTTCTGGAACACTATCCTGAAAGATCATCAGTCCTAGTAGAACCGACATAGTCTGAGAATATTGGCACTGGAGACAAGGCACAAATCCTACATTTGGCGGAATCTATGACAGAACAGGAAAGACCAACATTCATTCAATTCTTTAAACAAAGAAGCATCAACTTCGCTTGGTCATATTCAGATATGCCAGGCTTAGACTCAAATCTACTTATGCATCACTTATCTTTGCCCATGGGAATCAAGCCTGTCAAGCAAAAGTTAAGAAAAATGCATCCTCACATCGCATTGATGGTCAAAATAGAGCTAAAGAAATTATTGGATGTTGGATTCATACGGTCTATAGATTATGCCAAATGGATATCAAATCTTGTACCTCTTTCAAAACCAGACAATAGTATCAGAATATGTACAGATTTCAGGGACCTGAATAAAGCATGTCTGAAGGATCATTTTCCACTACCAAACATAGACATCATCGTAGACTTGACAGCTAGGCATGCCACGTTGTCAATCATGGATGGTTTCTCAAGATACAATCAGATAAAAATAGCTCCCGAAGATCAAAAAAAAATAGCTTTCACATGCCCATGGGGAACCTTCTACTGGAATGTCATGCCATTTGGTCTAAAGAACACAGGAGCCACTTATCAAAGAGCAATGACAACAATCTTCCATGATATGATGCACACCTTCATGGAGGATTACATGCATGACATCTTGGAAAAATCTACTACTAGGGAAGGACATCTGCATATCCTAGACAAAATCTTCACACGGATGGAGAAATTCAATGTCAAGTTAAACCCCAAGAAATCTGTCTTCGGGGTTACATCAGCTAAACTGCTAGGGTACATTGTCTCGGAAAAAGGTATAGAAATGGATCCAGCAAAAGTCAAAGCAATAATGGAAATGCCACCTCCTAAGAACATAAGTCAACTCCGATCACTACAGGGGAGGCTCCAATCAATCAGAAGATTCATCTCACAGCTAGCGGATAAAATTCATCCTTTCAATCATCTATTACATAATAACATTGTTTTCAAATGGGACGAAGGGTGTGAGACAACATTCAATCAAATCAAGCAGTATCTCATGTCACCACCCATTCTCATGCCACCCACAAAAGGATGGCCACTCATACTGTATATTGCTACAACAAATATCTCATTGGGGGCACTTTTAGCACAAGAGGACAATAAAGGGAAAGAACATGCCATCTATTATATCAACCGAACATTGAATGGATATGAAATCAATTACACTTTCATAGAGAAATCATTCTTGACGGTGGTATTCGCTACTCAATAGCTGAGACACTACATGTTAACTCATACAATCAAGTTAGTAGTAAAGATTGATCCTTTAAAGTATCTACTCAGTAAACTTGCCTTAATAGGTAGATTGGCAAAGTGGGTAATGCTATTAAGTGAATTTGACATTCAATATGTAGAGAGAAAGGCAATCAAGGGATAGGAAATCGCTGAACAATTAGCAGAGGCTCCTCTACTAGATGATTGACCAATGACAATGGAGTTTCCAGATGCAGATATTATGACAATAATGCCCCAACAATGGGTACTGTATTTTGATGGATCATATACACAACAAGGATCAGGAGCATGAATCTTGTTCATTTCTCCACAAGGACACACAATTCTAAAGTCATATCGATTAATGTTCCAGTGTACAAATAATGTGGCAGAATATGAAGCATTAATCATTGGGGTCAAAATAGCTATTCAATGGAAAATCATGGACTTATAGGTATATGGGGACTCTCAACTAGTTATTTATCAAGTGAATGATGAATATCAAACCAAAGAAGAGAAGTTGAGGCCCTACAAGCAACAAATAGATAATCTGAAATAGTCCTTTGTTAGTATCGAGTTTGATCAAATTCCAAGAGCTAAGAACAAAGTTGCAGATGCTATGGCTACAATTGCCTGAGAAACGTGTTTGTTATGAGTTTATGGTAGAACAAGTATCATGTCCTTCCCATAATAATCAAGAATCTACTACCATTTTCCATATCGAAATGACAAAAACCTCCATCTATGAAACAATCTATGCCTATCTCAAAAACAATCTCCTTCCTCCTGATTTATCCAGGAACCAGAAAAGAAACTTCATCCACCAATCCGCACGACACACTTTAATTGCCAACATACTTTATTGTCGAGGTCTTGATGGTACTTTACTCCGATGTCTAGAACACAACAAATCTTAAATGGCCCTACAAGAGGTTCACGAGGTTATTTGTGGTACTCATTCGAGTGGGATGACTCTAGCTAAGAAAATCCTCCATTTGGGATATTATTGGCCATGCATGGAGAAAGAATCATATCAGTTTGTTAAGAAATGCCAAAAGTGTCAGATTCACAGCAATTTGATTCATGCACCAACACAAGAATTGCATCCCTTCACATCAACATGGCCCTTTTGTCAATGGGGTCTTGATCTAGTAGGGAAAATCAATCCATCTTCATCTAATGGACACAAGTTTATTATAACAGCTACAAAATATTTCACAAAATGGATTGAATCAGTACCTCTTACTACTATCACTAGGAAGAAGATCTCCTCTTTCATTTTGAACTGCATAATATGTCGGTATGGAATCCCTCAATCCATTATCACTGATAATGTACGACCGTTCACAAATCAAGATGTCTAAGAGCTATGTGATAAATTTCATATCCAACATCGGTTTTCAACACTGTACTATCCACAAGGGAATGGCCAAGCAGAGGCCTCAAACAAGAAAATACTCAAAATTCTCAAAAAGATGGTTAACAATGTTGGACATGACTGGCATGTTCAACTTAATCTTGCATTATGGGCCTATAGAACTAGCATCAGAACACCAATAGGAGCTACACCATATGCCTTGGTATATGGGTCAGAAGCCATATTACCAAGTGAACTTGAGATTCCATCCCTTCGTGTCTCACTTAGAGGTATCATATCAGATGAAGATTATAGGGTCTCTAGACTATAGGAACTAGAATTGTTGGATGAACATTATCAACAAGCTGTTAATCATCTAACGGTTTATCAACAGAGGATGTCAAGAAGTTACAACCACAGGGTAAAGCCAAGGATCTTTCAAGTAGGAGATTTGGTACTAAAAGAGAATCCTAGGAATCAGCAAGATAGAGAGAAGAAAGGAAAATTTGAGCCTAACTGGCTTGGTCCCTTTGTCGTCACATCAGTATATGGATCAGGAGCATATCAACTATCAACATCTGAAGGGGATTTGTTTGATGAACCTATCAACACTATTCATCTTCAAAAATTCTATGCTTGAATCTCCTAGTGCATGGGTCAAACTTCTGAAAATTGTTTCCTTGATGAAAACCTGGCAAACAGGCATCTTGGCAACACAATAATACAAAAGAAAAAGAAAAAGAAAGAAAGAAACGAGAAAAATGAGAAAATACAACAACACGAAGAGTGTAATCAAAGCATATGGTGAAAACTTCAAAACAGGCATCGTATGTGATTCTAAGATCAATTATCCCATCTACTTTGATATATATCAGGATCATTAGTCTGGCAGTCAGTACCATTTCATATCATGTCAGTCATCTTTCCACTTTACATCCATATCAAAATCATTCATATAGTCAATTATCACTCCAAAGCTTGGGGGAAACATCTGGATATCACTAGGGGCAACAATAACATTTCTTTCACCAAAGGGCCAAAAATGGTGTAACAGAAAAATGAAAACAAAGATCAAAGTGCAATATAAGTCATCGTCAGAAGGACATCAACCATCCATATCATTATCGAAAAATCCAAAAACATGTCAAAAAGTTAAGACTGAAAAAGTAAAACCCAAAAACATAGGTCTATGTCAGTCGAACTATGTGGTCTCTATGTGTGTAACGTAGGAAAGGCTAATCTTAAATCAGCCCCCGAGACCCCTAAGATAGGTTACTAGGTTAAGTCTTTGGTCCAAAATCTCGAAAATCCAAAAACATTGGAAAAATCAGGATGGATGATCTAAAATCTGAAAAATGAATGAAACACTTTAAGTAAACATTGGATAAATAACTTTTGATTATCATTTCTTTGGAGTTTCTCAATGATGTATTGAACTAGAGGAACAAGGAAAAAGAATGATATTTTTATTATCTGCTGTCTATAAGTTAATCATATAAATGTATGAATTGTCGGGGGATGTCCTATGCAAATGTATCACTGATGACATTCAGAATTCACACATTGAAATGATTAACCACTGCTTGTTTACGCAATGAATACTCAGGTCATCTCGATTCAATCATACCTAGATGCTTGTGTTCACTTTCAATATCAAAAATTAAAAATCATGAAAGAAGTACTCAGGTCGTCATTGGTCTAACACATACCATTGACACTTGTACTCACTTTCAACATTCAATAAAGCTCTATGATGACAAAACGCACAAAGATATTGCTAAAATGACTATCGTTTTGCATATAGTTACATGTTAAAATTAAATTTCATTCCTCATTTTGCATTATCTACAAAGTATTTGTTGCATAAATGGGTCCAATAAATGATTATCTAATCCACAAATCAAACTAAGTATACTTGACATAAAAATCATCAAAGACATGTAGAAATCATCATCTCATCATTTTGTTTCATTATTACATCATCCATTTTATCATTCATGCATCAAATAAATTATGAATTACATCGTGCCATAAGGTACATCATGTTCATTTTTACCATTATTCTCATTACATCATTACATTATCATCTATCCATCACAAATATGCATACATTATTTACCATCCATACATAAAAATATTAAAATCACGTCATTATTATCATTACATCCATTACATTATCATTCATCATAAGATCGTCATTTTTATCATCATCATGTTAACATTTATCCATTCATTCATACATATAGATCATCATTAAGAGACTCATACATCACATCATACATCCATATATCATCTAGTCTACACATACATTTATCTTTACATCATTACATCAAAATAAACTCATCACATATTACATACATCACATCATAAATGCGTCCATCAATTAAAAAATCACAAAACATCATCATATCATATAAACTACATCTCGTATATATCTCAAGTGTCAAGTATGCAATGAATTCTGATCTAAAAATACATCATCAACAAAAGGCTACATCATAATATACATCATGGAAGCTCACAATAGCATCTACGATCTGCTACTACCAGAATGTGCAGACCCAACATGACCTATACCACCGTCGCCGCCCCCGGAAGAACCAAGATCTTTGGGATCTCTACGTGGAGACTGTGTCACCCCCTCGCTCACTGTCCATGTATGAGTGCACCCAAATCTCGATAGGGTGTAGCTGACTCTACGCTCTGTAGGCACTGCATCATGATATTGGCCTCTATAGAACTCTGCCTCTCGACCAGCCTGCAGGAGCTCTCTCATATACTCTGCAATCGAAGTGCCATCAACAACTCTCTGGAGAGTCTCTGCTGTCTCCTGTGCCCTCTCAGGAATCTACTGAGCACTGTCTCTCTAAGCTATCAGAGTAGCCACCTACATTTGTACGGCAGTCAACTATCCCTGCACCTGCGATAGAGCTTGGGCATGAGCCTATGCTTGTGCTTGCATCTGAGTTTGGGTCTGCACAAGCAAACCCCGAGCCTATACTAGCTTCCCCTGCAAAGTTTGCACCTGTTCCTAGATCCTAGCTATCTATCTCTACTAATCCACTTAAGGCACTGTCACTGCTTGCCTCTTTTGAGACCTACTAGAAGATGGCACACTGCTGATGGTCGGTCCTACCCCTCTGTCTCCTCCACTGCTGCCATCACTATCATCACTGGTGCTGCCCAAACTACTACTACTCTCTAAACTAGTACCTGATGAAGAATCCTCTCCACCCCCACTATCTGCAAGACCCTCTACCACATCATCCTGCACAGGTAAAGGTACCGGCTCATTAGGAAGGGTGATACGCGCATGTGGAACCAAGGCCAAGAATGCGGCATAATCCTCAGTAACCGGTGCCACTGCAATGTCCCTCCGCATATCCCAAGGTGATGGCTGCAATGCTCGGTACCCCTCTACTATCACATCATAAGATAGATGTGGACCCCAATAAGGAATATCCATTCATCACCTCACATAATGAGCAACTCCTTGTGGCATACACTATACAATTCCATACTATCGATATACTCGGCGCAGTAGAAATCTCTCGAGAACAAATGGAGTATGGCTAATAAGATACATGGAATCACAAAGGAATCCCAATACTACACGATCCTCATCCCACTCCTCACAGTCAAGGTATGGGCACCAGATAATGGTCTCTATATCATCGAACACCTGCCTCCAATGCTCTAACTTTCCCATTCAGGCCTATGTAAACCGACCACTGTATCGAAAAACATATGGTCTGCCGGCTGGTCTATCTACAACTGGAAAATTCTGAGCAATAGAAAATTTCTCCCATTCCCACACCTATAACAGGGTCATCCTTGCTGATAAAATCCTCGCTCCAAGATACACGACCGAGTGTAGATCATGATAAAGATGTGCCAGCATGCATATCCCCCATGCATATCTGGTACCGTGTACCATCATGCTCTCGAGAGTCCTACCCCAGCCAACGAGGAATCCCTTTGACCTATGATCAGGACAAAGGAAACCTCCAATGAATCCAGCTAGCACTACTAGTAGTGTAGCATACGAGTCAGCAATCCTCCTCCCCTTAATGCTCGGACCTGCAATGTCCTGATCCTGAAACACTCTACGAAGAGCATCTCTACTACCGGTCCTGTGAGAATCATACACAACTATCTCGCCCATAAACGAAATACGCAGAATCCACCACACATCCTCGAGTGTGACCATCATCTCACCAATAGGTAGATGAAAGGTGTTGTGGTCACTATGCCACCTCTTAGCCAATGCAGTCAACAAACCCCGATTAATCCTAATCTGGGGCATATCAAGCAAGCTCGTAAGACCGCATCAGTCTATCACCTGCAACTCACCTGGTGTCAGATGGGGTATCAAATCTGTAGTCTATGGAAATCTCTCTCACATCTGGAGAGTACCTAGACGCTCCTATCATCACAACAAAAAATCAACAAATCAGTGAACTATGTGAGAAATCAAAAGTCAATATACTATCAAGTTTATTCCAAAATTCTGGTATGAATTTTCGATTAAAATTCATGGGCAAACATCAACAAACCTTATCTATCATAAGGTTCATCAAAACAATATCTAATCTCACCTATCATGAGATTTATTGGATATTGAATCATCTCCTCACCTATGATGAGGATCATCACAAATAGGATTTTCTTCTAGCCTATCATGAGAAGTTACACTTATTTAAAGCATCAATCCTACACATCATGAATGTGGATTGTCAAATCATACCACTCCAAAGAATGGACATGATCAGAATTGACAAAATCAGGGTTCACTAAGTCAAAAATTATAATTCTGACATGAAAGCACTAAATCAAGGACCCAAAGCGCTAAATCCCAAAAGCGCTATTTCAGTGCTCCGAAGCGCTGAATTAGGCTCCCAAAGCGCTAAAAGTCTCGAAGCATTATTTTTCTATGTCAAAGCACTAAAACAGTTCGTCAAAGCATCACTTTACCATAAGCACTAGAACAGACCATGAAAGTGCTACTCCACTGAATCAAAGCACTAAAAGTCTCAAAGCACTAAAATCCGGTTTCAAAGCGCTATTTCTAGACTCCTAAGCACTAAATTACTGAAAGCGCTACATTACAAACTAGAAGCACTAGATTTTTTAATGCAAGCACTAAAACTCAAAGCACTACTTGACCTACTAGAAGAGCTACATCGGATTGTAAGTGCTATAGCACGTCTTGAAAGCACTAAAACAATAAAATGACGCCTAAAGGCCTAAAAAGCATAAAAAACAAAAAAATACATGAATTACGAGGAGGTCAAGGGGTACATATCGGAGGTCCATACGCATCCAGCCATCGATGATGTAGAACACGCTCGAATCAATGAGTGTGGAAGGGGATAGGCATCTTGCTCTAGCTAGTAGAAAAGTCTCTATCAAAGGTTTTTTTAAATCAAATAATGAAAATGAATTAGAAAATGACCTTTTGGAGTATTTATAAATTTTGGAAACGTATTTTGGTTGATTTTTATTATCTTTTAATTAATTTTCTCCAGAAAATTAATTAGAAACTCATCTGAAAGCTAGATTTCTTCATTTTTTGTCAGGAGATAAATTATTTCAAAATCAAAACATCATAAAATCATCAAAAAATCATAACTTTTTGAAAAATTCTAAAAATCATCAAATCATAAATGTATCTCCTAAGGGGGCATATTATCATCAAATCATCTAAAAATCAATGTCTATGGCATGTCTAGGGCACATGGATTTTTTTCTTTTATATCATCAATCCTGGCAGCAACAGCAAAATTTTCTTCGAAGCAACATGTAAACACATCACTTCGAAGAGGGGCAAAATGTATACACGTAAAATTGGTCTGGAGCATCTAATTAATTAAATACGAATTATTTGATTAATTATCCTAATTTCCTCTACTATTGAATAAATAGAAATATTTATTTATATGGTTCACATTTAATATTTATCTTAATTAAATAAACAAAATTAAATACTTTGTTCGATTTAATTATCAAAACCCTATTTCAATCTATCACATCCATCTTAAATTAATTAATAAAGATCAAAATACTTTATTGATTAATTGCCATATTCTTCTGTCTAATTTAATAAACAACTATCCTATAGTTTGTTTTGTTAAATTATTTATCCCTCTTTTGCTAATTTAAATAAAATCAAAAATATTTGAATTAAAGCACAAAGAATATTCCATCTATATTCTCTCAAAAATGAATTAGATATCCTGTGTCTAATTTATGTTAAAATCATGTCAAATTAATTGATTGAAACTTCACCAGAAGTTTTGGAGACAAATTGGAGACAAATTTGGAATTTGATCTCTCAATCCTCCTCCATCAATCCTTCCTCTTCTCTTGCTTGGTGTTTTCATGGGTAGAGACAATCTCCATATTTCTCTCAATCTTCTCCATCTCTCACCATTCAATTCTCCAGATTGAATCCAAGCCTCTCAAAGCTTTCCCTATGCATTTCTACAGCCAAGAAATCTATAAATACAACCTCTTTGAACCAAGAAAATGATCCAGATAATCAAGTTTATGCACTCTTACTCTACAAGAATTCAAGCATCAAGCATCAAGCAATCAAGTTTTCAACCATGGCTGCCTCCTGTAGCTGCAATTATCTGTTTCATATATGCTAGTTTACATTGTTTATCATTTAGTATTGCATTAACATTATCTTGTTCTTTGAATAGTAATTTTAACAATCATAGTGCACTCATGATTTGAGAGAAATCTTGATTTAATAAATCTTTGGAGATAAAGAGCAATATGACACTTTTGATAGATAATTCCTTTGAATTGATTCATTTAACTTGTCTATTGATATAATGTTGTATTAAGAAGTTTTTTAATCTTATTCACATATTCACACTTACAAAAACCTTCTATACAACCTTCCTAGATGAACTATGGGGTGCTCCTACACCACCTTGCCACGGGAATTCAAGTGGGGATCATTGTTTTACAAAACTGGCCTAAACCAGCAATGAGACCAAGAACACCAAAAACTTGCAAAAAGATAACCAATTGAATTAAATGACTAATCTAATGCTTCACACAGTAATTAAGTGACACAAATGAAAGACTCAAAGCATTAGATAAGTCCTTTCAATCCATTCTTGATTGGATGAAGGCTCAAAAATGGAAATTCAATAAAAACTTGCTCTTTTCCAAGTCACAAAATCTCCTTCTCAAATCTCAATTCGTACAATCAATCTTCCAACATAGGTATTATGGTTTTGTTGACCTTATATACCTTTCTACCATGTGATAGGACCCTTGGGTCAGGCTTAGAGCATCATTAATTTCATTTTCCAACTTTTAGGACAAATAGCCAAGACTACATTGACAAATTTGCCTAATTTCATCATTAAGGCTTCTCCAAACTTCAAAGCTCTAGACTACCCTAAGTTTTACATAACACACACATCAAAAAAACTCTTGGGACTTTACATCATAGTCCTTATTCCCTTGGTGGTTGGCTAGAACCACCTACAAGCCAAAACAACAAGATCTTCCAGAAGACCTTTAAGGTGCTCCTACACCAGTGGTCAAGCCCCCAAGGATTCGAGATTATAAGTCAACTCAATATCAATGAAAAATAAATTCAAGGGTGAATGGATTAAAAAAAGACAAGATACACTATCATATAATGAAAAGGTTTGAAGTGAAGAAAATGGAAAGGGTGAAAAAAATATGCTCACTTTGGGGCCATAGAACATCAGGTTGTCTGTGGGGTGAGTAGTCCCAAAAGGTGAGAAACATACACACGGTTGGTATGTACTCACAAAGGTTGTTATGTGGAAATTTTTGCCTCTTGTTGGGCTTCCCACTCAAACCATACCAAAGTTATACCTCGTGATAACTTTGATAAGGCTCCACAAAAGAAGTGATTTTTTGAAAATGATGGTGTTTCCAAGGTATTTTTATTTTTTTCATGCGATCTCTCAACCTAGGAAACATTATATGTAAATGTCACCAAGAGAGGAAAAATTCAACTATACTTATATTGTATGCAAGAGAAGCAAGGGCTCATCTTGTATTCAAAAGAGGAAAAATGCAGATGTCTCAATCCTAAACAACATTGTGTGTAATGTTTTCAAGATAGGGAATCACAAGAAAAAGGAAGATCTCACAATGAAATGTGAGTGGTGATGTATGTACCCACTTTAAAGGAATTTTGAAACACCGTACCATGAGAAATTTCTTTAAATTAGAAGAGGAAGAGGACATGAGATCTTGTTCGGAAAGCCTTATGTTGAGTCATACATTTTTGATAAGTTGCATCATGAAAGAGGGGTGTATGTCACATGTGATTCAACTCAAGACATGTCCACCACATCCCAAGCTTTCTCTTATATGTTCATGAAAGGTTAACGACAAGTCAAAAGAGACATCCACAAGTTACATACGAGGGGAGAAAGGCTAACTAACCTATTGCCCCCACTTAGTGCAAGACAAGAGTGAGTTGAAGGGATTGAGGGAATGATAGGTAGGGTGAATGTGTTTTAATTAGAGGATTTAGGTGCCCCCATAGAAGGAAGGACACCACAATCCTTAAGATGTTGGATTTTGGTACTCAAGGTTGTTCACTCATTGGTGTGATGACCATGAACTCAATGGAAGGCACAAAAGAAATGTTCGTTGGAAAATTGCTTTCAATTTCTAGGAGGGGTGGAGATCAAGTGATCTTGGAGGAGTCTCAACAAGATACCCTCTTGATCAAGGGGGGAAGGGGATCCTTTGGTGTGGGACAAGGAAAGATATTTCTTAGTATGGGATGTTATACCTACACAAGGCTCTATGGATTGTGAGATATTATACACTCTCTTAGAGGAGTGTGTAGCATTGAAATAAAGAGGAGGTTGCGAGATGACATTGGATGTAAGCGAAGAGTCCTTTGTTGGTTTCAAAGGATCACTTTGGAAGGTGGGATGAGAAGGGTGATTTGGGATAGAGTTGGTGTGAATGGAAGGTTTGACGATTTCGATGAAAGGAAAAATCCAAGACCATGGGTGGATGTTTGGGTATGAGACTCGATAGGTTGAGGATACCTTGTTTTTTAGCACCACAACCATGTCCGTTATATCCAAGTTTCTTCATGATCTCATAACCTTTTCCATAGAGCTTTCTCAGATTCTTTGGATTGGATGAGGGATCATTGTTTGCATTGGTGGCTTTAGGAGTTGAGGTGAATGCTTTCGAAGGATTAGTCAAGTCTTGTGTTAACAAGAGTGCAGTTACCTATGGATATTATTTGTTGTTAGTTTTGGATTCTCCCTTGAGAGGAGGGTTGAAGTCTAAGGAACACAAAACATCGTATAAGGACTTGGGTTGCACGGGTTCCACTGGTTTGGGTGGTGTAGTGTTGAAGGGTTTGGATTTGTTGTGTTCAAGGTGTAAGACACTGTAAGGTTTAGGATCAATGTGAATGGTGTATAATTTTTTTTTGTAGATGTACTTCATCTTTCTATGAAGTGTGGAATGCACACCATTCATTGCATGAATCCATGGCCTACACAAAATGAGATTATATGAAACATCATTACACATAACATGCATCGATGTGTTTAATGTGGCCACTCCAAATATAAGAGGAAAAATGATCACACCAAGAGGCTTTTGTTTGATACTATCAAATCCCATGACGGACATGGAGGAAGGTTGGATGGTTGATCTATCAATATGGATCCTATCCAAGAGATTGACACTACACATTGACAATAGAGCCATTATCAACAAGGATTTTCTTGATCCCTATGCTTTTGTATTGAGATATGATCATCAAGGATTCAACATTTTTTTGCACTTCCAAAGGATGGAGCTCACTTTGGTGGAAAACAATGTTAGCATTTAGGCCTTGGATCATAGCAGCAATATCATTTGTTTTCATATTAGAGGGACATGATTTTTTTGTAAGGAATCCTACATCATGTTGTGATAATGAGGGTAAACTTGGAGAAGGTTCCATAAAGATATTTTAGCAATAGTATTCCTTAGTTGGTCAACAAGGTCATACTCCCTAAGGAAGGAATTGAAGTGAGGGGCAACGGGAAGAATGGGAGGGGACAAAGGTAAAGGTGTTGAGGTTGATGGTTGGGATCACGGAGTGTTGCGAGTGTAATGTGTATGAGAAATGGTATCATGACTCAGTTTCTGCAACACATTAGGTTGAGGTGGGGAGAGAATGAATTCAGGTTTAGAAGGTGGGGAAAGGATGAGTTGAGGTTGAATAATATTAACATCACCTTGGGGATGAGATTCAATTTTATCCTTGGCTTTCATCATGATCCACCCTAGGAGGAGATATTTTAGAAGAACTACAAGCTTCATGTGATTGAAATTCAAGGATTGGTTATTCTAAAGTGACTTCATCACTAATAGAGGAATGATCAATGATGGGAGAGGGAGGGGAGGGATAGTTAAGAGGGGAGTCTATTTTATTTTTAAAGGTATCATTCACTTGTTCCATACCATCTACCCTAGTAGGAGAGCATGGAAGAGGTTCATCATATGCTTCATCACAAGGGAGGGAGGCATCAAGATAAGATCCACTATAATTACCCCAAAGGGAAGGAGCATGAGCGAAGGGGGAGTCAATAGTCTCATGACCCTTGGGAAAGGTATCTTCTAACACCAAACTATCCTCTTTGCATTGAGGAGAGGTATTAGAATTGATCATTACAGTTAAAGAGACTAGGTAAGGTAATGTTTAAGAATTTGTTTATAAATTCATGTTCTTGTGTTAAACTATCTTCCCAAAGGGGGTGAGGAGAAGAACAAGAAATACCATCATGATGCTCTATGATTGTTCCTTCCTTGAACAAGATACCTTCGTCACTAGGAGAGGTATCAAGAGAGAAAAAATTATGATCATCATGATTATCTAAGTTTTTATTTACTTCTAACACATCATCCTCACAAAGAGGAGAGATAGTAGGTTGTTTATGTTTAGGACAATTATAAACAATTTTATTCTCTAGACTTTCATAACTAGGGAATGTATTGAAAGAGTCTTTAACATGTTTAAAGATTTTATAAACAATATAAAGAAAAAAGGAATATATGAATATGTTTAAATAATTTACAATGCAAGATAAAGTAAATTCCATTTTTCAGATTGCAAAAGAAGGCAATTTGTTGATTACACTATCAATGATCTGGAAATGAAACTTGGTAAATGCAAAATTGAAAATTTATTATCCACAAAATGAGCTAATTTATGGGCTGATGGAGGTGGTATCTGTATGGGGAATGTATACCTAACATAAAAATTTAGAATTGACATAAATATTTAATGTTCTAAGATGCAAAATGCAGCCTAAATGCACTTTTCACTAATGCAAAATTTGAAACCCTAGGATGCACTTTCACTAATGCAATATGCAGTGCAAGCTAATCCTAGGATGATGATGGATTGTAAACCAGAAAGGAAGGGTGTAAGGACGTTAGGCTCACCAAAATGAACCACCAAAAATTAAAAAACAAGAAGGGAAAGAGGATTTCCCCATGAGCTTCTAAGGTTTTTCATCCTAGAAGCTAAATTTTGGATGAATTTTTCTCTTTCACCCTAGTGGTTTTGGTGTTTTTGGGTGTTCATTAAAAGATAGCGGGATTAGGGGCTTAATGTGAATGTGTGTGATTTTTCCCTAAATGCTATGATCTACATGTAATGAGATGATATTAAAGATAACTATGAATGAAATGCAGCTATGAAATGAACCTATGCTAGGAAACACATTGTTGTATGCAAGCATATACAAATGACCTAAGAAATATACACTAAACTATAAAGAAATGAAAGATATAGAAGGTTTGCACCATGAATTAGAAGAGGAATCCATTGGAGGTCTGGAATATTGCTAAAAGTGCAGTAGAAACCAAAAGGGACACTTGTATCAATCTGGGCAACCTAGTCTCAGATTCCCAAAAACTGGTCTGGAGCCTGTTTCTGCCAAATGCATGTCCAAAAATGTCAAAATCACAAAAATTCTTATCAAGAGGGACTAGGTCTCCATTCTTGGTGACTTAGTCCTCTTCAATGTTTTTGGAGTTTTCGAAGAGGAAACGGACACCCTAGGTTTGCACCCTAGTTCTTCATAGTTTCCCGCTTAGATGAAACTTTGATATTTGGGACTAAGAGTGACTTTTGGTGGATTTTATGACCTTGCATGCAAGGGTTGGTCTTCAAAAATACTTCAATTCCTTCAAATATCTTCAAGGTACCTAGATCTATAATCACACAAGGAGAGAAAGACAAGAATGTTGAATGTTAGAGATTAGGGTTTGCCCTTGGTCAAACCCCTTTTAGGTAACTAAACCAAAATGAAATAGAAATATAAATCATGAATAATAAATAATGGAGTAATGGAATAGTTTACCTTTTCTTGATGAGAGATCTTGTGTTGTTGCAACAATCAACCCTTGAATGCTTCAGTAATGGTGTCTTGTTGACTTGGAGGATCGAACCCTAGCTTGCTTGAAGAGGAGAAGTGATGGGGGAGAGAGAGAGATATTGAGAGGAGAGGTGGAAAATGAGGGTACCTAATGAGAAATTAAGGTTTTGGAGGTTATTTATACAACTTATGCCCTAACTTTCTCAAAATAACTTCATACTAATTGACCTTAGGGTTTTAGTGACCTAAATCCAAACATAAATTAACTTAAAATGTTATTTTAAGCCACATGGGACTAGGTCACCCAAGGTGGTGACCTAGTCCACTTGGGCATTTTTTAGTGTTTTTCGGTAATTAAGATGTTATTATTTGTATTTGTCAGGATTGTCTTCTGAAAACACACTAAGATAGGATTTGTATGATGATTAAGGGGTCATTTTGGCACAATAATGTGTTGGTTAAGTGATGACAAGCCTAGGAGAATGTGAAAATGTTTTGCAACGCCTTACAAAACTTCGTCACAAGGCTTGGAAAGGTGTAAAAATAGGCTGAAAATTGTCCAAGATCATAGGCCAAGGTCCAAATGAGTGAAAAGTGTCAAGCTATACACTTTTTGGCGACACACTACCTAAATCTGAAGATGAAATGATCTCCCTCATTCACTTTGTTGTTTTCAAAGGCATTACTTTCCTTGACACCTCTGATGTTTATGGTCCTTACATTAAGTGTATTTAATTTTATTTTCAATATTTTTTCTTTCTCCTAAGGTCTGGTCATATTGCTCGATTTTAATTTGTAGTTTTTTTACTTGATTTGTAGGCACTAAAATGAATAAGACAAAGTGCAGCTGGCCCACTTTGGAATAATTTTTGCAGGTGGGGTAAGTGAGATTCATGGGGATCCTGCACATGTTCATTCTTTTTGCGAAGGGATCCATCAAAAATGTCTTGGTTGCCAGGAATAAAATCTTAACATCTAAGAGCATCTTCTTTATTGGTTCATTGACCATTTATAATTTGTTTTACAATCCTAGTAAAAGAAACAATTAAAGAAAGGTGAAGAAACTTGTCATTATTTGGTCCATCAGAAACATCTCATGAAGAAAATTCAAAAAATAATCACTTAAAACTTATTTGACACTCATGAATGAGGGGACTTTTATGTTTCAATTTTCTACTATTATTTGTGTGGACTTGTTCCATGTGATTTTCATGAAGTTATAATAATGTAATGAATTCATATTTCACATATGAATTTATTCCATATTGGTTGTGGTATATGAAGAGAACTTTCAAAAAATAACCACTCAAATTATTTGATAGCCATACATGTTAGGATTCTTATGTCCTAACTCTATTATTATCTACATTATTTTTTTGATGTGGATTTATTCCACATGAATTGAATGGAGATGTAGTTGCGGAATGAATTCATATTAAGTGTGTGAATTTATTTCATATGGATTGTACCTCTAAGTCACTTTTTGTTATGTTTATATATTGAGGGTTGTAATGAATAAATGATCACCAAAAAATATATTTTTGATTAGAATTTTATTCTTGAGCGGGTTGCATCCTCAAAGAGGCCCAAAATATTTGTGACTATTCTCTAAGTTTGTTGAGAATGTTTATATATATATATATTCTTTTACAAGTAGAGACAATTGTATTTATTGGAATCAAAGCTCTTTCTAGGGTTCCAAATCATAGAAAAACATTGAATAGGCTTATTGTAACTACCTTCCATATAATCTAACCTCACCCTCATTAAATCTTGGTTATTAAAAAGTTATGAAAGTAGTGTGATACTAATAGTTACTTTTTAAAGGATTTCTATAACTAATGATTGTATTCTCTCACCCTTTCTAATTGAATCTTGGTGATAAAAAAATGTTGAGAATACAAAGGCACTAAATAGTTTTTTGAGCCTTTGTTTCTTTTCCTATAGTAATGATCTACGTTAACAACTTATAAAAATTGTTTTGAAATATTATATAGTGGTCATTATTATCTAAGAATGTTTTAGCATGTGAATTGAGGTGGGAGATGATTCACCCATACTTACGGATCATAAAATATGTATAGCCAAATTTTAGCTTCATTGTACTTTTGGATATAGGAGGACCCTTTAGGCTTAGGAGAAACTTAGCCATAGGAATACAACCATTGGAAAATGTAGTGCATTAGTAAGTGGAAAGGCCTAAGAAGTTACTATATTTGTATCTTAGAGACAAGATAGTGAAACTATATGTATGGTGGAACTTGTGGTGGCTTGTTGTCTAAACATAATCAACATTTCATAAGAAAATTGGTACCTTCTTTTCTTGTAATTCCTTATTTTGCTGATTTCTAATTAGATTATTCTTAAGAAAAACCTATTTTTTCTTTGTGTTTAGACCTTTCTTGAATCCCATCCTCTATAATTTCATATGTTAATTCAAATTTCCATCTATGAATTTTAATTTTAATTTAGTTTGTCCTTTTATTTTGTCATGTTTGTTCCTCCAACTGATTGGGTCACTGCAAGATCATGATGGGCCAAATAGGGCCTCTAAATGACAATGAAAATATAAAAAAATAAACTTAGGAAACTTCACATAAGAATTTGAATAGGTTATTAACATAATATGGAAAATATGTAGGAATGGAATTTTTAGCAAATCAAATACAGTTTGTAGGCTACTAGGTTTTTCTTGGAAAAACCAAATTTTATTTAGTGAAAATTTGAAATTTCAATTTAGTAAATACTTTAATTTTTTTTAAAAGACGTTTTTTTTCGACCAACCTAAGTATGAGAAAAAATAAATATTCTTTTCAAATATTTCAATATAAATAGAGGAAACATGCTTGGATGTGAAACACATCTTTTTTGTAATTTTTCTATAAGTAGAGAATTAGTTTTGAATTTTTAGTAGAAATTTTTAAAAATATTAAAAACCATTTGTTTGGCCACCCTCCCTTGGTCAAAAATTTATGAATTTATTTTTTTAAGATATATTTTGTGAAGCATAGAGTGTCACACATATTTTAGATTCGAAAAATGTGTAACCATTTAAAATTTATAGATTTTTTTCAATTAACCTATCAATTAGGACTTTACACATAGTCCATGTGATAAGGTGAGAATGTGAAACCCTAGAACTTAACCTTAAGTTTTCATGTACTTTTCCAATGCATTATCATTTAGAATTCAGGATTGGCTAGGATATGAGATTGTCTTGCAAACTGAAGGTGAGTCAATCAACCCTAGGATCTGAATTAAAATTCTTTGGAATGGATTCTTGAATAAAATATAATAATTTAACTAACTAATAATGAAAATGCATTGTTCTAATGTAAATATTAAAAAATTGGAATCTGAAAGTTAAATATAGAGATCAAAAATTGAAAGAGAAGACATGGGTGTACTTGTAGTTCAAATATGAGCTAATTTTGGGTGGACTATGGCACAAGGATGCCCTAGTCTAGGTGTCTCAAATTGAAATATGATTTTGCAGTCCTCAGGTCCCTAGTTTGTAACTTGTTCCTTCTGGATCTTGTTATTAGATCTATGTCTTTTAATGAGATATTTGAGTTCCCAGATTTTGTCAAGTTGTAGGGTTTGAATGTATGAATGCATGGATTGTCTTCAAATATTCCTTCAATCCTCTTCAAATCTGTACTTGCACATTCAAAAGGAGAGGAAGGGTTGTGCCATATAATTTCTTATCTCAGTAAAACCTCTTGTTGGTGTTTCCACCTCAACAATGGAAAATTTGATAAATGAGAGCTTATCATTTTGAGGGATAGAGGCTAAATGACAAATGAATGATGAATAAACAATGGATTTCTATTCACCACTCAAATCTTATTTTCTTGAAGGATTGAAGTGTTTAGAATTAAGTGTTGTACACCTTGCATAATGTTTAATTTATTATCATGTGTGTGGTGCACCTAGGGGGACTTAGAAGTATGTGCATTACTAGGAGTTGATATTCTTGGGGCCACTTTATATTGTATGTAACAATGGGACATAATGTAAGTTGTAAAAATGTATTTATTTAATATTGGGGAAATTAATTAATAAAGTACTCAATATTAAATGTGGGGTCATGGTTTTGTAATCTCATGGTTTCAGACACATGGTTTTATGTAATACCACTTGGTGATTTTTTGTGAGCTTGTTTCTATAAAAGCAAACACAAGGGTAGCTATCTAAGGTTGGCTAATTGGGGTTTTGAGTCTTCTTCGGAAGAGTGAATATTTGAAGTATGGAACGTGGTGTGTGGTTACACGATTTTTTACATGGAGTGATTGTAGAGGTCTTGATGATTTAGAGATGTTCATGGAGGACTCTGAAGATGTATTGTAATGTTTATTTCTGAATAATACATGAGTTATGGATGCTTTTGGAGGCTAGGTTTTTTCCTCTTGAGAGTTTTCTAGGGTATGTTGTCTATTCTCTTGCATATGGATTCTAAATACTTATTTACATAGATTTATCTTTTGGGTTATATGGAAATTGTCATTAGATGGTTGTAATTTTTCTAACAAGTGGTATCAAAGCTTTCATGGTTGTGGTTGGATAACCCTAGGTTGAGAAAATATTATTTAAGTTTGAATCTATGGTATTGCATGAAAGAATGAAAGACATGGAAAGATATGAGGGTTTTGTAGGTTGTTTGTTGCAGATTTGAGGGCTTTGTGTTTGTTGTTATTATGGGTTGTTTGCAGATTTGGTGTGTGGAAAATGTTGCCAGGTCAAATGGGTTTCTTGTATTTTCATTCAAATGAGGGCTTT
Organism: Sequoiadendron giganteum; assembly: GCA_007115665.2. Classification (NCBI taxonomy): domain Eukaryota; kingdom Viridiplantae; phylum Streptophyta; class Pinopsida; order Cupressales; family Cupressaceae; genus Sequoiadendron; species Sequoiadendron giganteum. The sequence continues at coordinate 130,063,029 of CM021106.1, forward strand.
ATGAGGGATGTCTTGTAGATGCCCCCCCTGGTACAAAATGGACCTCATTGTTGGATCTAGGTTGGCCAAGAAACCAAAAATCATACAAAACTTGACCTATTTTGGCCACTATGAGAAAATGAAAATTTTGTTAGCCTACCTAGCCATATGGTCATATGATCGTCTAATTTTATCAGTCTATAGAAATAAAAAAATTATTCCTGTCGGTGAAAAATGTAATAAATTTTTAACATTGCAGAAAAATATTATTTTGGCCTTTTGAAAAATAACCTACAAAAATTAAAAAGTAATTGATTTTTTTTTTTATTTAAAAAATGGGATGTGTGGAGGGGTCCAAATACCAACCCCCATGGTCTCTTGTACCAACACACTGCCAAATGTACTGACAACATCAATACGGGGTAGTCATCCTTGGTTGATGGCTATCAACCCCTTGACTAGCAGTCGCTATTGCGTGAGTTGTTAGCTACTGGTTCCAACCCTCGGTTGAGTGGGGCTTTAAAATTTTAACCTATAGCCATAAAAAAATTTCATCTACCAAATTTTTTAAATAAAATTTATGAACTTTAAATTTCATAAAAATGTTTTAAAAACACAATTTAAACTAGAATTTATAAAATTTGTTTTCTGCAGCTACAAAGCCACTCTCACTGGCACAATGTTGTCTAGGCATCATTAGCACGCCACTACCACCGATGTGCTACCAATGGCTCTACTCAAGGGCCACCAACCAACCACTTGTAGGCCTAATTAGAGGACTTATTTTCGAAAGGGCATAACTTCCACCCAAATTACTTATTTTTCGACTTCTTATATTGGCCAGAAAGATCTCTCTATGCACTAGATTGTGGTATAGGTTTAATTTCTTAATTTTGTTGTTTCGAGTAGTTTGTGGAGCCTTAAAAAGAGATATTTTTAGTTTCATAGTTTTGAGCATAACGTTTGCATACAAAGTCATTTTTTTTCGATTTTGAGTAGGTGTTGGAGAACATGTTTAGTTTAATTCATAGTGGTGTTGATAGTTTCTAAGTTTAATGAGTAGAGAGAGAGTTGTGTCCTTGTTTGAACACCTGTGGGTGCTTGATATTTGGGGTGTGATTGTGTGAGCATCTAGACAAGCCAAGAGGTGAAACCTTGAGGGAGAACATGTTTGCATGTGTTTTTCATGATGGTAGAGCTAATTATTAGTTTGGTGCTTCCTGGTAGGGGTTAAATATGTTTTTGAGTGTTGGAAATTTATGGTGATAGGTACACAGGTTGTCTTCAGTTTTGAGGACATGATTAGACATGGTTTGAGACTTTGAGTCTTGTGTGGGTGATAAATCACTATAGGCACAACATTGGTGGTGGTTATGGTTTCATGATTATGTATGTACACTTGCATTGGAACAACGTGATCATGTTTGTGGTGGTTTTGGTGGTTTTTTGGTTTGGTGTTAGGAGGTTGTTTCTTATCTCTTAGATAATTTTTTTGTTCCTTGACTATGGTATTTGGATTTGGACATTTTTTGGAAAATAAAATAAGGTTGATTTGGTGTTCGATTCATTTGATCTACAAATTTATTCTCTTTGATATCTCATTATGTAGTTTACTAATGTGATGATGAGTATTCATTTTTTAGTGATTAGATATATGAATTATGTGATTGTTCTACAAGTATATGAAACCTACTGATTAAAGTGGGATGACTCAGATGTGGATTATCTATATCCACTAGGTTTGAATCAATGTTGTTGCAGAATTTGTTATTGGGCCTTTTTGTGGTCATGTGTGCATTGGTATGTGTGCTTTGAGATGAGAAGATGTATATTGTTTATAGTACTTCAATAGTCAATTTTGGGAATTTTAGCATGATGGTTTTATCGCAATGTCATGATGGCTTGGTTACATTTCTTTGGTTACACTTTTCAGTGGGAGCTTTTGATAGTGATGAATTTGTGTTGTTGGATATATTCCTGATCAGTTTTTGGTGGTTGTATCTTCATGACTTGGAGATATTGGTTTCACTTATTGTTATTGTCATTTCAATTGTGTGTGTAGACCTAGATGATCTTCACTTAGAACATGGTTATCACTATGTCATGTGTAGCTCAGTATGATGGTTTAGTGGGAGTTATTGGCATTGATGTGATTCATCATTGGTGATGGATGGTTATCTTCATGTTGATTGGAGATGTTGAAATCTTGGTTCCATGGAGGACTCATGGAGCCTTTGGTTGAGGTGTTTTATATGCTTTGTATTTTAACATGTTATCCTTGTTTGATTGGATGATTTCTATTATGTCACATTATACTCTTGTTTGTGCACAATAGAGTTTTGACATGATACAGATGCATGTTATGTTGATATGGATCATGTGATCTCCTAGGAGGATATGGTTAGATCATGTTGACATGTTTATGTTCTAGATTCATGATTGGAGTTGTGACATTGATCTTGTTTGGTTCTCTTTGTATTGAGTAAATGATCATTTTCTTGATTACTTCATGATGGTGCTATGTTGCATTTGGATTTTGGCATGTATTGATTGGTTATATGTTCTCATGGATACATGGAGAATTAGGTGAGGCTTGGAGTTATCTTATGGTTAGAGACATGTTGAGATGGTTACTCTTGATGAGATCTTAGTAGGAAATTCGAGGATCCTACACCTTGGTTGGAAATGAGTCCAACATGGACCTATGAGGAGAGTGTTCTTGGATGATTTATGATGAATTGGATATCTTGGAGGAGCATTCTCATTCCACACTCTTGGTCTACTCAATAGTTTACTTGAGAGGTATTGCCCATTGTTCCTTTCAAGTGTATTATTTTTATGCTTTGTCTTCTCATGTATATGGATATTTGGTTTTGGAGGGTTCATTTGAGGAGTTTTGGTATGTTTATCTCCTTATGGGTATGTGCAGGATCATGATGGGCCAAAAAGTGGCAATATGTAAGTGATATGATGACCCATGTGGTTGACGACTTTTTTTTTACCCAAAACTAATGAAATGAAAAGGGTTTTTAAAGGAGATTCTCAACTTTCCACCGATATAAAGTATGCTTTATTTTGAATTTAATAAATAATTATTATTCATTTTCTATTTTTAATTATGACTAAAGTCTTAATTGATAGGCTAATTGAAAAACATTTATAGCTTTCAAACGGTATCACATTTTTTGAATCTGAAACATGCATCACATTCTATGCTTCACATACTATAAGATTAAAAAAATAAGAATTGAATTTCATGAATTTTTGACCAAGTTAAGGTGGTCAGACATACAAGTTGTTATATTTTTTAAAATTTGTAATAAAAAATTCATAATTATTTTATTTACTTAGAAAAAAGTTACAAAAAAATATGCATCACATTGGGACATGAGTCCTCTACTCTTATCTAAAATATTATAAAAAAATATTATCATTTTATTGTGGTTAGGGTGGTTCAAGAGACACCTATTTCTTATTTTTTCCTTGAAATTTAAGTACTACTGCATTGAAACGTCAAATTTTCACCAAATAGATTTTTTTTATTTTTTAAATAAACCTATTAGTTTAGAAACTACATTTAATTTTCTACAAATTTTATTCTTACATATTTTTTAAATAATATAGATAACTTATTCAATTTTTTATGTCAAATTACCTATGATTTTTCTAAATTTTATTGCCACTTAAGGGCCTGTTTTTTCCATGATGATCCTGCACATACCCTTATGCATTGTGATAACATTAATTGATGCTGATAAATTTTAGGAGATTTATTGGGCTGATTTCTTGATATTGGAATAGATATTTAGTTTGATATTCTTGTTTTGAGAGACTTACATCCATTTTAGTTACATGATACATATTTTATGTTTTATATTGGTGATTTAAAAGGTTGGGTGTTGTTATGGATTTTCTATTGGGGTGTTGTGGAGGAGATCATACTTGACACAATTGGAATTTAGAGGTGTATGTAGAAGAACCTTTTACAGGTGTATGATGTGTGGGGTTTCTCTCTTTGGTCTTTCCTATCTTCCTGGATATACATTGGTTTTGAGATTTGGTTGGAGCTATTGTGATTACTTGCTTGTTTTAATTTTTTTTCACTTATTTTATTGGGTGATGACATGGAGGTTCATTTATCTCTTTCCTTTAATGGGTGTGGAGAATATGGGAGATCTATGGAGGGTTGTGCTGAAAGTTGTTCTTACAGGTTATTTGTTTACAAGTTTTGTATATCATTGTGAATGTTCCTTGGTACTACATGAATTTTTTTACACCTTCTATAAGATACTATTGGTAGAATTGGTATGACTTGATCATTTTCAGATTTACATTACCCATGCAGTGGGAAATTTATTACATATATATGTTCTACATTGGAAAGTTTGCACATGGAGCTTGTGATTGCAGTTTATGAGTGTATATGTTGATGGAATGAGTTTTCTATTTTTTTGTTTAACTTGGAGGTATGAATAGTTGGATGTGTTAGCACTTACTATGGGGTACTATTTCACCTATGGTTACCATATCTTGATAGCTACTGGTGTATATTGATACCTTTGGATTGAGTGTTTGTGCTAGGGATATCAGTTGAGGCAAGACTTATGCTTCATTGTGATAGATTGGGTGGATTCTCTTTGGATGCATTCTTATCTTTGTGAATTGGCATGCTGGAGGATTTGAGCATTCATGATTGGGATGGTGGTCACCTTGTTTCTTTTTACATGTATCCTGATGCAGCACATGGAGCACTCTTATTCATTGATGGCATATGTGGCTAGGGGGATTGTTCCCTTGTTCATGTATTGAGGTTACTTGTTACCCCTTATGCAATATATACAACAAGTGGGAGAATGTGAGGAATTAGGTGTTGTGCACCTTGCATAAAGCTTATAATGTTTAATTTAGTATTATATGTGTGGTGCACCTTGGGGGAGCTAGAAGTACGTGTATCAATAGGATTTAACATTCTTGGGGCCACTTTTTATTGTATGTAATATTGGGACGTAATGTAAGTTGTAAAAATATATTTATTAAATATTGGGGAAATTAATTTAATAAAGTACCCAATATTAAATGTGGGGTCATGGTTTTGTAATCTCGTGGTTTTGTGTGAGCTTGTTTGTATAAAATTAAGCATAAGGGTAATTATCTACAAATGGGTAGTTGGGGTTTTGAGTCTTCTTCTAAAGAGTACATATGTGAAGCATGGAATGGGATGTTTTTTTACAATCTTGTTCACATGGAGTACTTGTAGAGGGCTTGATGATTCAAAGGTGTTCATGGAGGACTCTAAAGATGTATTGTAATGCTTATTGCTTAATAATACATGAGTCATGGATTCTTTTGGAGAATGGGTTTTTCCCCCTTACGGGTTTTACCAGGGTGTATATTGTGTCATCATTTGATGGGTATGTTATCTATTCTCTTGCATGTGGATTTTGAATTCTTATTTGCATACATTTCTCTTTTGGGTTATGTGGAAATTATCATTAAATGGCTAAACGTTTCCTAACATGAAATCATGCACATCTCCTCAAGGCTTGATTACAATTTGTCTTAGATTTCTTTGAAGACATACAAGTGTTAGTCCTCACGAACAAAATATATGCATCAACAAACTCACATAAAACATGACATGATGATTTAATGATGAAATGTTGCAATAGTTTTACTCTTGAATGCTCTTGAATTGATAATAACTACTTGATAATTCTCTTGATTTCTAATTCTTGTTCACTCCTTCACTTAGTTCCTCTTAGTTCCTAAATAATGAAATGACTAGGTATTTATATGTAATTGATATAATTTCCCAAAAATTAAATCCCAATAGCCGATAATTAGAATTTAAATTACAAATATTAAATTACTACCACCAACACTTTGAATTTTGGGGCCACATTAAGGGGACTAGGGTGCAAAGATGCCCTAGTCCATATCCCTCAATTTTTGGGATCCAAAGTGATAGGATAAAAATATCAAGTGTGTACAAGGATCTTGCACATTTTATTTTTTGATAAATGTTAAAATGGGCCATGGAATGCATAATTTAGGAAATTAGGTGTAGAAATAGGTCCAGTCACTTAGGGGAGAGTAAAATCTAGTGTGAAATTATCAAGGGTGAAAATTTAAAATGCTACATTTAGCCCCCACTTTAGTGAGAGTATGAACTTATGCTAAGACTCACACTAAAGTAGAATTATGTAAAGAGGCGTCAGATTATCCAAATTTTGAAGATATAAGATGAAAATGAATCTAGGGGGAGTGCACAAGCCCCTGAGATTCAAGATCCTATGGAAAGATAAAATAAGTACAAGGGAACACACATTTTTGAAATGCATAAATAAAAAGAAAAACATGCATTGAACACAATACAAAAAAAATTGCAAATAAATATGCAAAAGGAGGGTATGACAATCATAGACTAGCAAGTTCCACATAAATATTACTAGGATCCATTCCGCAAGGCGTTCATGACTCATGGGCTAAAAAAGTTTGATATTTTTCTAGGTGAATCGTGAACCAAAGGAACCATGAGCTAGTGGAGTTCAAAATTCACTAGGCGATTCTTTGAAAAAGAGTAGAAAAATGATAAATACAGAAGGGATAGTGAGGACCATTTTTCACTAGGTGTATATGCATATCAACCATACCAAGAATTATAATTTAGTCCCAATAACTCTAATAAGGCTCTACAAAAATGATCAAAAATGGTTAAGACAATGCATCACTAAGTCCAATGTGTGTGAAAAAAGTGCACATAATGGAATGTGTTTGCCCACCTTAAATTAATTGCTAAACACTGTGTTGTGAGAAATCACTTTGATGTATAAAAATGGTAAATGCAATATGATGAGAGCTTATTTGGAAAGCCCTATGCCAATGACATGTTTCCAAATAAAGTTAGCCTATAATGAGGGGTTTCCCCCAATGCAATGCCACAACAATACAAAGATGATCACATAAGGGATCCATAGATCCAGGGTCAGTATATATATTTTCTACAATATAAGTGAGCACATAATTGAAATCAATCCCCCAAATACTCATGGAACTATGAACACAAAAAAATAATGAAACATAGAAAACTATAAAACTTTTGGGTCAACATGGAAGAGACCTAAATGTCTTAATCCCTTGCATCATCCCCAAAAGGAAAGCACAAGACAAAAAAAATTACAACATAAAGAAGAGATTATATGTACACATAGATTAATGTCATGATAGATTTATTTCCTTTGTATCCTTGTGCCAATAGAGAAACAAGGGTCCTCCAAATAAAAATCGCAAACATAAAGACACATCAAACAACATAACACAAGAGATCACATCACATGTAAGAAAGAAAAAAAAACACAAAAATAAAGGGGTACCACACATGCAAGCCGCTTTACAATAAATCATCTGCATCCCAATTTTGTTTTCTGTATATGAAATATAGAAAACTAGCCAGTGGGACTACATCAAGTGTCATACTAGGAGCATCAATAGGTTCAACATGTGGTAAATATCTCTCATCAGGAGGATCATCATGGTTTCCCCCATCTAATCCATTTTATTTGAGAACAACAAAGAGTTTGTTATGCACTTGTTCATCAATCTTAGCATCTTCATCATCATCATCCAAATTTATCACCATGGGTGGTTTAATGATAATGTTAGTTATATGTTCTTGTTTCATTATTTTTTTGGTTGGGACATGTAAGGTTCAATTTCATGTTTTGGTGAAGGTGGTAACTCATCATGGTTTATTTGAATAGGTGTTTGGTCATTAGATAACATTTTATTCTTTTCTCCCAGTTGACGAGCAATAGCATGATGTCTACACCTACGCCCCATAGAATTTATGTTTTTTCTTGTGCACTTTATAATTTATGAAGGGGTAAGAGAAAATTTCTCTACCATTGGTCTCTTTTCTTCCCTTAGAGGAGGAATTGAAGGGATTGTTGGGGGTTTGGAAACTGTTGTCTCCTTAGGTCTATAAATTTGTTTATTTTTGTGGTGCAAAGGTAATCATGTGATTGTCTCTTATTATTTTGTATGATATCAATGGATGAACTACAACATAAATGGTTGGTGTATTTGAGAGGATAATTTCCTCAGACATGGGTTCATCCATGACTTGTAGGGTGGGAGGAACAACAATAGCCTTATCATTCTCAAGTGGGATATTTCTAAGGGATAATTTTGTTCAGCACTTTGCCTTATATTTTTGGTATGACCCAAAAAAAATATCCTCATGATGCTTAATAGGTTCCATGCATTAAGGAAAACAATATTCTAGTGAAAATTTTATATGGGCAGCCAAAGGTTTAAACCCACTATGATGAACTATGTGTATTTTATTTTCAAATAAGAACTTTATGTACTTGTGGATTACTAATGGGATGAAATTTATGGAGAATGTCCATGGATATATTTTCATCGCAAAAAATTGGTTTCACATTGGGATGATTGTGAATGATACATCTAGTTGTTTTGGTCCAACTTTAAGTGGAAGAGTTATCAAACATATCATTGGGAGAGAAAAACTATCATGAGTTTTCAACCATTCTTTTAATTGTTCATAAGAATCTTGATAAAGATAATTTAAAAACATGAATTCTTCAATGACCACATTCTTTAGATTCATGAGACCAATGAGTATCCCAGGTGTAGGTTTATCATTAATATGTTCAGTGATATAGAGAGAACCATCTGGCACATGTATAGATGCATCAATATGCATGAATCAATGTTAGGTAACAAAATAGTTTGAATCTTATGAGGTTCAACATCTATTGCATTGAAAAAATTAGCTAAACCATCCTCATCATCATTCTTATAATCACAAGCTTGCACAAAGTTGGATGTATGATTTGGGATATGATTTGTGAAAATTTATAAATTTTGATTGGTCAGAGCTACAAACTTGTTTCCTTTATCATTTAATGTTTATGAACCATTGTACTCAAATATTTATCAATAAATATAGAAAAATTCCAATCATATATTTTTATATATATTTGAAAACTAGACATCATCATCTATTATGGGTATTAATTACATCAAAAAATTAAAAGGAAAGTAGTCAACCATATTGCCAAAGTTATTTGTTCTCTTGTTATTTTCATGGAATTATACTTGGAATTCCAATGTTGAGGGTTGGTTTTTCAATACCAAAACTAAAGAAAAATAATGGGTTCCAAATTTAAAATTTCATAAAATGTGTGCCCACTCCAAAATCTATACCTACTCTAGAAAGGAACGAGTATTTGATGTAATTAAAAACATGTAACTATTTCATTTTAAAATGTATATCTTTTTTAAAATGGGCACTTTTATCTATTTGAAATAAATACTTTTATTAAAAAACAAAATTTTTACCCATTCCATACGGGTAGAAGTTTAGTTTTGAGAGCCCGATCCTAAACGGGTACCCATTTTTTACATAATAGGCACCCTTCTTGTCGAGATTTCTTTCAAGCCTAAAATTTCCCCTAAAATTGAATCCATTAGATTGCATGTATCCATAAATTATTTATTTATTAAATATTAATCTATTTATGCTTTAACAATATGGTGCACCAACAAGATGGTCAAGAACTTGCATGTTAACAAATCCACCAAGGGTCAAACCCCCAGTAAACCTTTAAGCTCACAATCATTGTTCTTCCATTAGGCCACTAATCTTGTAGTTTTGGCTCACCTATATTAATGCACAAGGTGATAATTCCCAAGATAGGAAGATGTCATCTAAAAGTGCCCCCCTTATCTTGGGAAAGACTCAAAACTCTCAAGTTTACCAACAAAAATACAATTAACCTATATAAATATGAAATATATTTTATAATGTGAAACTATAAATACTAACTAATATATAATTACATAAAAAATTTAGTGTTATTTACTATAAAAAAACATCAAATTTAAATCTATCGTTAACTTTGATGTGATAACTTGGAAATATTTAATCTAAAATATACATGAATAAACTTAACTTAATAAAAATATCAAATTACCTATAAAGACCATCTTTTGGGAGTTTATCTTATAATTACATCCTCCAATTACACAAAAATACTATCCCAAAGGAAAGAGAAAACTATATGGGAATATATCTCTATAAAATTAAAAAATAGCCTTGCTTATCATATGTTCTTAAAAATCCATACCTCAATTTTATCAAAAAACCTATACTACATAGAAATTATAGCTTTATAGGATCAATGCACATTATAAAATACTATCATTTTAGTAATTATTCACTAATTGATTGATAAAAAGTTCTATATTTTGTGCTATATATTTCCTTTGTGCTATAGTACTTCCCTCTTATTTTAAGAAGAGGAATCCACTTATTTAACTTACATATAATTTAACATATAAAGATAATACTATTAAAACTACTTATATCCCTTTCCATGAAGATAGAGGAGGAGTATCTGAATTTATCCATGTAATTTTCATGAGACTATCATCAAATCGATTTCCAAAGACACCATTAGAAGATACTATGGCTTCAATTTCTTTAATCTCCTTAGGTGTAAGCTTGACAGAGAAAACACCAATGTTCTCCTCAAAGTTCTTGACTTTGGTTGTCCCTGGAATTGGTGTAACATCATTTCCAAGGTGTTGAACCCAAGAAAGTGCAAGTTGCCCAGGGGTGCACCCTTTGCTAGAAGCAATTGCTAACAAATTTTCAAATATAACCTTATTCCTTTCAAGATTCTCTCCTTCAAACTTTGGCATATTCTACAAAAATAACGTTATCACAAAATCAATGATCATCCTAGTTATACATTTATGAAAATAAATTCATAATTAAAAAATAAAATTGAAACTTGAAAACTTCCTACTTATGAATTTGAATTCTTAATTAGAAAAGAAAAATATTTTTTTTATTATCAAAAATACCCAATTTATTTATAATTTACTCAAAAATCCCCACAATTGATAAGAATGAAAGTTAATATTTTTCCCAAAGTACCAAGAATTTTTACAAGAGCTAAGATATTAATAAAGCTTATTAGTGGAAAAAAGAATTATTGCATGCAAATACCTTTCTAAAATCTTTATCTCCAAATTTTTCAGTCATCGTTGGTCCAAAAGCAAAAAATCCTGAGCCTAAAGGACTGTATGGAACAATTCCAATACCAAGCTCCCTAAAAGTAAAAACTAAATCATTAATCATTCAAAATAAATAAATAAGATAAAAATAATTAGCTCTCAAAACCCACATACCTGCAAGTTGGAATTATTTCTTCTTGAGCATCCCTAGTCCACAACGATAATTCTAGTTGAACTGCCATAATGGGATGAATAGCATGGGCTCTTCGAATTGTTGACGGTGAAGCCTCAGAAAGTCCAATATATTTTACTTTTCCTTCTTCAACCAGTTTCTTCATTTCTCCAATCTGCAATGGATAAATTGCATGACAAACAAGTCCAAAAAAATTTAACATATTTATAAAAGTCAGCTGCCATAGTTTGGAGATTAATGATAAAACAAAAAACTATCTTGAAATAAAGAGAAAAATATTGAATTACTGATTTCTAAAGTTGTCACATTTAAAAGAAAGAAATTATTGCTTTTGGGTATATTTTTAGTTTCTGTATTGAGTGAAAAAATCACTATTTTTATAATAAATTAATATGTGTTTATATATTAATTCATAAGTTGCAAAAAATATAATAATAATTTTTCATAACGATATAATATCAATCGAAATAAATTCTACTAGTTTTAATGATAGGTTGGACTAATATCTAATAGTAGCTTAAAGCATTAAACTAATAGAAAATAATTAAAATAAAATTTCATCCTAGGTGCACATAAGAATAGTAATTGGAGATACGTTGAAAAATATCCACCTTAATAAAATTCCACATTTAAAAGAAAAGACTCATTACCTTTTAGGTTTTATTTTTATCATACTATTATTTTAATAATAACCTAAAATATGTATATGTATCAACTCATAGGTTACAATTGAGTGTCTTGAGCAATCATTTTACATAAAGATGAAATATCAACTCAAATTATGTCTATTAGATTTAATGGTGGGTTGGAGTAATACATAATAGTGGATTAGAGAATTAAATGAATAAATAATAATTGGAGCTAAATGAAACCCTAGGTACAAATAAAAATATTAATTTCCATCAAACTAAACAAAATCCTCCTTAATAAACTTGGTTGAATTATCTATATAGCTACTATATTAATATTTATATATAATAATGTTTTTATGTTAGTAAATATAATTTTTTAATTAAATGTGCATTTATATTGACTACTAGATTATTTTAAAATACTATATCGCAAAAATCGATGTAGATAGTCACATCCTAAGATCTAGGCATGATGAATCTTTAAATATCCAACATCAAATTTAGAGAGAGAAAAGTTGCTAAGTAGAAGCTATAGACCCCATAGAGGGAGGAAAACCATAGTCATTTGGTTTCCACACAACTAAGTGATTCTTAGCATTAGGAATGAGTTACCAACTGCTAAAGCTATCATCATGAGCTTGATCATAGTATCTTTCACTTCATAACATGATTTAATATCAGCCCTCAAAGGAGAAATTACCAAGTAATACAAGGAAAATATCTAGTATATGGACATCCAAGAGCTCCCTTGTTGTAGCATTAGAGGTAAGTTGAAAGATAGTGGGATGAGATGAAGAAACCATGGAAATTGTAACCAAAAGCACTCTATTATGGAGAATGAGAACCATCATTCTCATATCCATTCTATCCTTTTTCATGTCAATTCCCTTATAGAGGAAATTGAAACCTTATAGTAGGAGGAGGGGAGGTTGGTGGCATTCTAACAAATATACAATTCAAATTCCCCTTTTGCTCAATAATCACCTAGATGTGAGAAAATTATAGGATAATTTTTTTTTCTCGCACTCTTAGTTTTAGTAACATATTAGAACATGTCACTTATTTAAAATACATGGAGAAATTACTATCAACAATACATCAAGAAAAGGGTAATTTTTTTTATCTAGCCGAACATTAAAAATGGTTTCCTCTCTAAAATAATGTCATATCTAGGTGAACTTAGAAAGGATTTTGTGTCAATTTCCTAGAAGGATCATTTTCAAAGAAAAAGGATTAAGTCTAAAAGGCTTGAAGAATTTATATATTCTAGGCTAGTTGAGATTTATAGTAAAACAAAAAATATATGTTTGATAATTTACAAATGACAACAATACAGTAGAAAGGTTTATAAACTCCCAAGTGCATCAATATAGAAATAATAACAAGACCTTGGTATAAGATGTATTAGAAAAAATCATAAAGCTTTTGATCAATGGTAGTCATCCATATTGTCTAAAATGTACATTGGCTATCTAAAGATTCAAGATCATGTCTATCATTAATATTTTATACCATATGTATATGAGATAAAAACCAAGCATATCATTTGTGACACTTATAGCTATGAATTGGTGTATTAGGATACAATTTTCAATTTTTTTACCTTGTTTTTAAACATATAACTCTATTTTTGTGGGATCTTGATAGGAATAGAATAAATCATAGAATGAAAGAACATAAAGTCCTTGTTAACATGAGCACATAATTTTTTTATTCTTTGGGCCAAAAAAGAAGAGTTTTCATTGTTCTTGAGAAAATATATGTGATTGTATTGATACCTCTACTAAAATAATGTAAAGCATTAACCTAGGGATATTTGGCCAAAGGATTATCTAAGTAGATAATCATATGACACCACCCAAGATATTCTTGATTAATCAAAACATGAGTATTAAATCCATTTCCATTTCATGCAATCTGTGGTCTAACTGGCTTCGAATATTTCTATATGCTTTTAATAAAAAAAAAATACCCTATACTTGAATAATCTCATCCATGATACAAATAGTATGAATGCAAAGATTTCTTTAGCATTTATGACCATGATACACAGTAGAAGAGATATATAATAGTGAAGAAGATTTTTTCGACATTTTTCATTGTCAAGGAATTTGATTATTTATTTGGCACATAGATATGTACCCTATAATTACATATACATGAGATCTACCCCTCAAATACTATGAAGGAGACAATATAATTACCAAATGACTCAATAAAATCCTCTATATATTTTTGAAGATTGAGGTAGAAAATATCTAAGGATTTTTTTAACATTTTAGTAAGACAATTTGTAGGAGACCTAGCATGAGGAGTAAAAAACATGGGTAGCTACAAGAAAATAAGATCAAACCTAGAATTTACCTGCAAGAGGGAGAGACATACTAATCTAAAAGGATAACTTTTGTACTTAACTGATGACAAATTTCCACATAAAATATTAGGAAGTCTAAATAGAAATTAGAATGCCTAGTAACCTATAGACATACTATAGACATCTTCATGCTAAATCCACTTCCATCAAAATAAGTTAATTCATGTGGGCTTAGTCATGAAATATTTTCTATACCATTATGTTTCTATGACTAAATACTTGACTAGATGCTAAGAAAAAGGCTTCCAAAAAATTTAAGATCTTGATTAATATTAATCTCATCCTCTAAAAGAGTAAGAAAGGAATAATCACCAAAATGACCATCAAATTTTGTTGAGAATAATTAGGAAAAGTGGAAACTCTAACTTTGTTTCATGATATAGGATGAGATATCATATATATAAATTTCATATAAAGAAATAGGAAGAGTACATCATTGTAATATAGATAAAATTGTTATTGAAATAGGTAGAAGTATCCAAAAAGATAATTTCAATAAATATTAGGAATTTGGCACCAAAACCAATGGCCTCAAGCATAGTAAAAATTTAGGGACATTCGGTTCTATCATAGCCTTTGATTAAAATCAAATTTGACAAAGATGGCTTGGTATTGAGAATGTCTAAACCACTCTATTACCTCCTAATAAATGATAATATTATTATTAGTGTATCTATAATTAATAAATTTAGCTTACTTAGGAAAAATAATCAAAGAGAAAAGATGGTAGGACATGAGTGTTAGAGTAATTGGACATTTACTTTATTAATTAAACAGTATTTGTTTAATTACGTAAAGTTTCCTTTTAACTCTTTTTCACTTAAGCTAACATTAGGTACATAATAATTAATTACTTTATTAATTATTATTGTGCAAGCCTAGGGTTTTCCTTTTTTAGGGTTTTCATCTATATGTAGTTGAAAACTATCTTTTGTATCATTATTCATTTTACATTTTCAGGTGAATACATTACTCCACATTCTTGAGCATTTCTTTTGTTGCTTCTCTTTGTTTCTCCTTGTAACAGGTTATTTGCTTGCAAAGATCTTTTGGACTTCTGTGGTGTTGTATCTTCTCAACTCCAACAATGAGATGAAGATCCTTAGAAATAATCTTCTTGGAGATATTGATCAATAGAATTGACCATCAATTCCAAATATCCCCTAGGTATCTACTCTTAGGAATTAATATAATATAACCTTTATTAATAATATTTTCTAAGGAGTTTGAAATATAATATTCTAATTAAACTCTCTAAATACCATTTATAACCATATCCTAGAGGGTTTTATAAAATTCCAATGGAAATTCATCACCCCCTACGGACATATCATTGGAAATGGAGAAAGTAGCTTTATGAAGGTCCTCCTAACTTAGATTTTTCTCACATAAATATATATGACAAATTGAAGCCATATAAGGGATCAACTTCATGCATTATTGAATAACACTAAGAGGCTTAGCAGATGGACTCTAAGATTTGAAAATATGATCATAATGGTAGAAACGACCCTTATTTATAGAAGGGATCCTATTTATGAGTCTAGATCCTTCTTTGATTGATTTAATTACATAAAAATATTGATAGTATCTTACAAAGAAAAAATCCTTGAAAATTCTCTAACTTTGAGCTAATATAGGTTAGCATTGATTTTATCTTCTTTTAGTAGAGTAGTTATCTACAATTTATTTATATTGACATATTCTAGCAACATAAAGTTATAGAGAAGGACGAAAAGGTTGAACTTAAAGCTTGGTAGTTGCATGGTAGAGGTCAACCATGATGAATTGATAAACTAGGTGGTGGAAAGTTGCAAGTTGGTACCTAAAAATATGAAGAAATATTAAAATACATTTAACTATATTGTTCCACCATTAAATTCACCATATATACTAGGAGGGTTGTGGGTATATATACAAGGAACATATAAAATGCACCATGGTAGGTTGATGAATTAATAAGGAGGTGTTTAAAAAATATATTAATTGGATTTAAGTATAGAAAATTATGAGTCTATGCAAAATTTAATAGGATAATAATATGAAAGCACAAAATCTAATAAAGTTCAACTAAAAGGTAAATTAATCACAAAATCTAGCTCAACCAAAAGGTTACCAAAAGGTACATTAATTAGAAATAGTGAAAAATATTGAATTGACATCATGGCTCTATCACGTCTTTGAAAAAACTATTTAGAATTCAAATGATGATTATTCTACCATACCATTTAGTTGTTATAGTGGCTAATATTATTCTCAGATAATGTCAACTTATTGCACATAAAAAATCAAACATCTCTCACAATATACCTGGTCAATATACAAGGTAGTACATCGGAGGTTGAGGACATTTCATCAGGCTGGACCAAGGGTTCGCACCATCAATGACGCCCCAGCCCTGCTTTCACCGGGGCCGACCTATTCGCCTTAGGGGGCCCTCACAAATAGTAGGGGGAGGAGATTCTAGTTGCTTATGGACGCAGGCTGATGCCATAAAGAGGGGCGGGCCCCCTACCATTTTATAGGACGTATAGAATCTGGCCTTACCGCTGGCAGCATTCCGAACTGGCGCACGCACTAGAATTCCCCCCGAACTATCTCCTCCTCCATAGAATAGTAGGGGCCCACCCCAACTTTTATGGTTCCTCCCGGGCCCCACCCTGCAGCAGGTCTCGACCTGGAACTTCTGAATCTCCTCCTGCCTCTCCGTGAACTGCTGGGCGCCCTATTCTATATGGGTGGTCCGGTCCTGGATCGACTGAATCACTTGCCCCCTACTTTCTCTATAGGCGACTGGATCATCAATAAGGTAAGCGTTGGATGGTGCTGCTGGTTCATCAAGATGATGGCTTTCGAACTAATATAAAGCCAAAAGCATCCTCCGCGAGTGGTGACGGAGTTCGCACTCTCGTTGTTCAAAAAGAAGTATTTGGGTGAGTTGGAGGAGGTCATTGAGTAGGCTTTCTATGGGGTAGTTATCCCCGGCCGAGAGACATCCCATCGGTGATGGAAGAGGATACAATGGCCGAGTAGCTTCCCTTCTCGATGAATTTGTGTTCCACCACATTGATGTAGCATAGGGCGAAGCCTAGACGGAGACGCAAGTTTTTGAAGAGGATATTCAACCTGAGTCAGTCTTTGACCTAGAAAGGTTCCATGAATTTTCCTACTAGGGGTAGGAACATGTCATCTAAAATAACCAATTAAAAAAAATATTTTAATATGACTGCAGAGGCATATAGAATTAACGTTTGGTTAGCACCTAGGTTTATTCATTCCCTTGTTTTCGGCTTGTAAAGGACTACATCCCAAATCAATGTAATATTTTTATGTAATATTTTTTGATAATATAATATATGACACATCCCCTAGGCTGAAATTTATGGAGAAATAAAAGCATCCTCCACCACATTAAAATCTCTATATATGATCTACATAGTAAGATAAAGCCAAGTAACAAGAAAATACCTAAGATTTTTTTTTGGTAGCATTATTAGAAGCAAAAGTATTAACTATCATAAAGGATGATTATCAATATTCAAAAGAACACAAAATGAGTTGTTAGTGGGGTCACATTCCTTATCCACTTAATGTAGCCACCATTTAGGAGATGAAAATGACAATTCTGTCATGACCTACTTCATATTTGATGCACAAAATGTGACTAGCTAGCTATATGATACACCAAACAATATAAAGTAAAGGGTCTAATTTAAAAAATAAAAATAAGTAAATATTATCTAGATTTATATTTTTTGATTAAATATTCCACACTTTTTTTTTTTTTTTTGCGAGGCCTATCAAACATCAAACATTCCACAAAATATTTTCTCCATCCTCAAGAATTTGGGCCAAATTATGTGAATGATTGGTATCATCTTAGGAGGAGGTAGATGTGAATAAACTTAACTCTTAAATTGAGAGAATAGAGCACTATATGGAAGAGTATGATCAACTCAATCTGACTAGCCTTCTTGGGAGGTTGTCCTTGAGAAGCAATGATAATATATTTTTCGTTATCTAGGGGTTTTAAGACTATGTTGGCTAGAGGTTTATGAAGACACCCTATGGGTTATGAATTTTTCCTGTTATTTCAGTGGTTATCACGACTTCCAACAATTAACCATCCCTTTTATTTTTGGGAGGAGACTCATCCTCTAAACTATTAGGCCTATGTTTAAATCTAGATGCAATATGGGGATAATCCTCAATCTTGTTCCTAGAGAATTGACACTTGGAACAAGTGTTATCCAAATTAAGGTAAATAACACTTGGATGTTGTGTATTTTACCAATTTGAATATTCTTGGAATACTTTAAATATTCAAATCAATCAACGTTAATGTAGACATATTTTTGTGTGTTCAACACAAATAACCTGGCCTAAAGAGATTTAAATACAATTGAAGAAAGGCTAACAAGGTAAAGAAACTGAAATTATATAGAAACCTATTGGGATCTCTCCTTGAAGATGAAAAGGTCCTAAGTCTAGGGTGTACAAACACTAACAAAGAGCTATGCTTGTACTAGGTACCATGCTTGAGAATAGATTTTGTATGTTTGGGTTCCACAAATATAGGATGAAAAATTATTTCATGGTGTTTTGGAAAATAGCAAATAGGACCCTATGAGAGACCCAATCCATGTTGGTTCATTGTTTGAGCATACTTTTAGAGGGAATCACCTTGAAGAAACAACCAACAAAAAAAAAAATTAAACCACTTATAAGCCTTATCAAATTCTAGAATATACAACACCAAATTAGCTAGAGATTTAGAACTCAAAACTCATAAAATATTTTCGAAGTGAACTTCGAAGGACACTTTGCAGGAGATATTATTGTATACTCTCAAAATAGAAAAACTAGCAACCATGGCTTTGATAAAGCAAAATGGAACAAATGTGGAGAACAAAACACAAGTGGGATAGTTGATGGCAATCATAGACGTGTAAGCGTTTATGTCTCCATCATTGATGAGAATACTATCAAATTCAAGTCTACATGTAAAATTTAATATTCATCCCTAAACTTAATCATGCGAAAAAACTAAAATAATAAAATATATTTCATCGTCTATCTAGAGTGAGAAAATATGCATTTTGAGCGGAAGTTTCTAGAATCGCCAATTTCTTATCCCAGGACATCTTTAAATAACATTTAAAATTGAAATGAAAATACAAATTAATAGTACTTAATAGATATTTAAAGAATAAAATTGTGAACAATTTGATCCCAAAACAACAACAATCTACAATATGAATTGTAGAAATCTCATATCATTAATAATATAAATTAATGTTTAATTGATTATTATATTTTTCTTCAGTTTTATAAACCAGAAACAAAATAGAAAGCATACATCAGATAGTACAATATTTAAATGTCACATTTAGTTTTTAATTGCGATTGGGTGGACAGAAAACTAATAAAACTGCATTACTGCAATAATAATAATAATTTATAAAAAGAAAAATGAATTTTGGCGTGGGCTTAGGTAATTTGCACACATGTATCTAGTCCATGCACAAAATGCAAATAAAGATATGCAGAGAGAATGGTAAAGTACATACAGTAACTTCTATGGGGAGTCTGGTATCGATGCGATGCAAGTAATAAAGATCAATGTAATCCACACCGAGCCTCTTCAGACTCCCTTCACAGCAAGCACGAACATACGCAGGATCTCCACGAATCTCTACTTTCCCACCTGTAAAGCTTGCTCCAAACTTGGTGGCCAACTGCACTTGGTCTCTTATTCCTTTTAGTGCCTGCAAATCAAGTCAAAACGTTCCAAATTAAACTTAAACCATATGAGAACCCAGAATAAAAACCCTTCTGAAAATCAGATTAACTACAGTTAATGCAAAGGCACCCTACCTTTCCAATGAGAAGTTCATTAGTGTGAGGACCATACACATCAGAGGTGTCAAGAAAAGTAATGCCTTTGGAAACAGCATGGTGAATGAGGGAGATCATTTCCTTTTCAGGCTTGGGAGGGCCATAGAAGGCAGACATACCCATGCACCCCAACCCCTGTGCTGATACTTCAAATCCCTCACTTCCCAACTGGATTCTTGGCACTGCCATTTTTACTGATAATGTTTATTGTTGCTCTTCTTCTGCCTTTGCTTTTGCTTTTGTCCAAGAATGAGAGGCTGTGGATACATATTTATAACACTTGGCGGGTGGTCATGGCGGCCGTTCAGTAAATATCCATTTTCGTATGGATTTTCAACATTGTTATGCTAAACAGTTACTGATGTGATAGAGGCCGGCAATATAGATAGACTGTGTTTATGAGCTCAGTCATGACGCCCACCGATTGTGTTTTTTATTAAGTATTAGATTAAACCTAGTGAATGACAGATTCCCATTTTTTAGATTAAAAAAAAAATATTTCTTTCTTCTAGATTAAACTTTCTATTTTTTTAGATTAAATGAAAAATATCTCATTTTTTTAGATTAAACTTTTGATTTTTTAATTAAAAGAAAAATATCTCATTTTTCTAGATTAAACTTTCATTTTTTTAGATTAAAAGAAAAATATAAAGAAGAAAAAAATGGAAATATTGAATAAAAAACAAATTGAATAGAAAACATGTTGAAACTGATCTCCATTGTTCTAGATTAAAATAAAAACTATCATTCTTCTGACTTTAAAAAAATAAAAATATTGAAATATTCAATAGAAAACAAATTGAAATTGAATAGGATGTCATCCATTTGGAAAGCTTGGCTAGCAAGCCTTTTCTAGTCATATGACTCAGTGGAATAAATATATATAGATAGATAGATAGATAGAGATAGAGGGATTTGTTTAGTTCTTGTAAGTCATTTTTATGAGAAAATTTATTTTGTTTAAAAATATGTATATTAAAATAATGATTTTATTTAAAATATTTAAAGAACAGATTTTCTATGCAATTTTTTTTCAAATTACTTTTTAATATTTTGAATGTTTAATTTTTTAATTTTGATTTAGTTATATTTCAAAAATAGATAATTTATAAAGATTTACAAATCAATTGGATTCATTAAATATTATTAATATTAAAGAATTATATTTTTAATTAAAAATTGCACTTAATGTTTTACAAATATTTGACTTACAAATACTTCATGAAAAAATTTGAGATTAATTTATAAAGTTATTTTATATTTTATATAATTATAATTTTTAAATTTAAAGGATTAGAATTTGCATTGTTTGTATAGTGACACAGTAAATTTCATCTTTAATGTACTTACTCTAAAGTTTAAATTTTAATATAACATTATTACTTTTCTTAGTACTTTGTTCACAAAACAAAGTCTTGCTCCTCATATTTCCCTATTTTAAAAATATTTTATTTTTAAATAAGTGTAAATATATTAATAATATATACAAGAAAGAATATTTAATTGGATGAATTGATGGTTGTTTCCACAAATCTCGATTTAAATGAAAAAGCAACATGAGCCAACTTCCAAATAGAAATTAATTATCTTCAAGGACTCTATTGTTACATCTTGACATGTTGGATCACTAAATTGTTTGTTATATTTTTCTATTTCAATAAGAGGCCTACAAATATGGTCTTTCTAGAACCCTACAATATGGGTTAGATCCAAAATATATTGAAATTTATGTAAATTTAAAACATGAAATTGATATTTCTTGATCTGAAATTTTAAAATATTATGGTTGAAAATAATATCTTATGGGTAAGTGCACAAATATTGGGGACCAACAAGGGTCTCAAGTGGCCCCTTCTTTTCTAAAATTAGGAAATACTAACCTTGGATGAAAAATTGAAGATAGTTACCCTCAAAATATGAAGATGCAACAAAAAATGAGTTGCAGTGCTATGAAACTACTTTGTAAACTATTTATAGAATGTCATTTGAAATTTAATATGAGGCCATCCATTTAAAAGGCTTGGCTAGCAAGAATTTTCTAATTATATAATGGTTGAGTGGAAGAAATTTACCATGATAGTTTTGTTTAATTTCTCAACCATCTCACATAAGAAATTTAATTTGACAATTTTCTAATTGAAGACAAATGATAATAAGGAATATGTTAAATGGGACACAATTCAAAGACACATAGGTTTAAGTTTATTTCACTTGTGATTATTTGATTGGGCTCTTTTCAATTTGACTCCATGATCTTCCTTTTTTAAGTTTCTCTAATGCTTCTGATTGGAGTAATGGTGGTCACTATCTCCAAATTTGTGTTTTTCTTAGTCGATGAATTTAAAAAGCTCCTGATTTTATTTTGAATGATGTTAGAATGAAAATTTGGTTAGATTTATGGTGTAGGATTAGTAGAAAGAACATATAGTGTTTAACATGTTTGTGTGCTAAGTGGGAAATCAATGCTTAGAGTCGGAATAATTTTTGTGGGAATCTCATATGGAAGTGCATGTGAGGTTTATAATTCATAATGTTCAAGTTCACATCAAAATTCTACAAAGGAAGTATGTGAGATCGTTAAGGGTCATTTATGTTTCTTTTGCAAGGAATCATAAGTGAAGTGAAGTAAAAGTGAAAGTGTAAATTCACTTCAAATGTGTAGATCCACATTTTAAGACCTAGGGTAGTAGCCACAAAAATGGTTGATAATTGGCAATGATACAATGTGCTAGAGATTAGTAAGCCCTCACCAAAGTCATAAGTCTTATAAGCATGGATGGTGCATGACCATCAAGTGAAAAATGCCATGAAAACTAGAACGTTTTAATGATGCTTGAAAGGTGTTTCATATCTAGAACTGCATCATGGAGTTCAATAACTTACCTAGGAAATATCATGTTATCTAAAATAAAACACTCTTCGATTCAAATATTTCAACCAATATATATTCACACAACTCTATCTACATATATCAAGATTGGACCTTGTACTTCTCTAAGAGATATCACATTTGAGATGGAACCAGTCATATAACAAGCCTACTATAATGATTAGGGTATTCAACAAGAACAATAGTCATGGAATGAAATGACAATCCTTATATGTGTTTTCCTAAGAAGACCTTAAATATGGTTTGAGCACAAGATAGCCCTTCATAAAATAGAGAATAGTTATGGAGATAAGTAACACCATGCAAGGCGTCACCAAGAAATTAAGGACAATCAATAGTTAACCTATTAGGAAGTCCTAAATAAGATGATGAAATGAAGTCTCAAAGATGTCAAGAACAGTCATTTCAAGGTCTTCACAAAGAGTATGCTTCAAGATAGCTTCAATGATGAATATATATTACAATGGACAATGATAGGTCAAAGACTCTAAAGGGTAGATATTAGATTATGACTAGAAATGGGGGAATATATTGATAAAGAGAATATTTTTAGGAATCTTCTTGCAAGAATAGTGACAGCCATTAAGTAGAAGCATTAGAGTGGGGAAAAGGGTTGTAAATCTTCCTCTTTGTCTCCATTTTTTCCAAATCAAAAAATTCAAGAACAAGACAATCATGGCTGTCCTAAAAAATGAGCATGAAAAACAAGGTTCAAGTGTAGCCAAGAGAAAAAAATTAGGACATGAAGTAAAATGATAGGTTCAAGGATAATGTACATGAATATAGGATATTCAAGACAAGTTTCCAAAATATAAATATAATCTTTAGGGATGGTCATAACAATAAGTGTTCAAATGACCATAAGATGAATAAAGGACAATCACTTCAACAAGCATGATAGTCACCAAATGTTACACCCTATTTCTAAACATTACTAGATTACTCTTACCTTTATGAGTACATATGATTTTAAATGCAAGATTATGACTTTAATATGTTCAATGGATGAATGAACTATATGAATATGCATTTTGATGAGATTTCTTTTTAAATTCTTTAATGGTGCAAATGAATATGATGAATATGATTTTTATGTTATCATCTAACTTCGTTTATGATGCACTAAGTTGGATGTATGACAGAATCAAGCCCTCCAATAAGGAGAGGGAGAGTATCACCGAGGAGAGGAATCTAGTATGGAAACCACTAATGTACCTACTTGAGTTAATGGGCATACTCATGACCTAGGTTAGACAATATTTGTCCAATTAGTTTGGGCTATGTGTTGGTAAGTAAACCTTGGTGATAGTTTTGAATTGAAAGGAATGTTGGGTGATTGTCTTTGATTCTCTACGATTATTTAGTTGATTTGAGTTATAATGTTAAATCGTTGTCTTGAAGCATGAGATATACTTTGTGTATTTAAATATATATAGATGGATACATCTATACAATAAATTTATATATATATATATATATGTGTGTGTGTGTGTGTATGTATGTATGTATGTATGTATGTATGTATGTATATGTACAATAACTCATATATATGAACATATATGTGTATGAGCATTCATAGGTAGAAATACATACGTATACCCATACATAGATACAACATACATAAGAGTATTCATATGGATATATATACACTTTGTATACATACATATGAATATATATATATATATTGCAAGATATTAAAATAATGTTTTATATGTATACATTAATATATATGTATTTAATAATGACTATATATATACATATATATGTGTACTAAATTGGAAACAATATAAATATATGCTTATGATTATGAATAAATAGAATATATATATATATATATATATATTGAGTTATTAATATATATATATATTTATATATAATGTTATATTAATAAACCACTCACATATAATAATGTAATAGAACAAGAAGTAATAAAGTTGAAGTTTCATTCATGATAGAAGGTGATATATGAGATAATGATATCTCATTTAGTAAACAAGTAAATACTGCTATTGAAGTACATGTGTCAACAACCATGTATGAGGCTGAGGAAATAGGCAATAGAACTAGTCAAAAGCCACGTAACTGGAAAAAAGGGCATGTGAAAATATTGTTGTTTCGAAGCACTAAATAGGTAATTGTTGTGCACCAAAGTAGGTGCTCTAAATAAATGA
Source organism: Sequoiadendron giganteum (assembly GCA_007115665.2). NCBI lineage: Eukaryota > Viridiplantae > Streptophyta > Pinopsida > Cupressales > Cupressaceae > Sequoiadendron > Sequoiadendron giganteum. Next base: position 130,088,215 of record CM021106.1, read on the forward strand.
GAGGTAAAAAGCCACGATAGGAATTAGCGAACAAATAGGAAACCAATGAATAACTACGCAACCGTAATGTGAAGAGTTTTGACCTGGTAAATGAGCATGTGCAAACTAAGTTTTAATGACTCGGCCAGGAAGTAGAAACTGTTCCATTTCAGACTTCTTATGTATCGAATAATTGAATTTTTTAGCTGCTAGTAATAAGGTAATGAAGCGCCATCTTGCATAAGTATACTTTTAGGGTTATAGACTTACTTTTAAATTCTTATTTCAGTTACAGAGGTTGCAATAAAAGGAGAAAGATGGCAAAATAGGTAGTTTTTTTTTTTGGCATTTTTTTCTTACAAATAGAGAGAAAGCCTCTTAGTTTTTGGTTGTCCATGGTTGTTCGTTATTGATATTTTGTTTATTTCCATGTTTCTTGGGTGCATTTGTGAGAGTTTGAGAGTAGTTTCATTGTGAGTTGACAGAAAATTTTTTTTGATGATTGAGAGCTTAGAATATTGGATTAGATTGGAGATAAGTTGAGTTTGGAGAAGGCAGCAAGCAAAGTCTTTGGAATTGAGCATAGCTTTGCAAGTTCTTCATTAGAAGCTATATTTTCTAGGCATGCTTAGTTATTCTTAACCATTACTCTTTTCTATTTGGATACTATGTTTTTCTATTTTTTGTGAGTGCTTGTGCAAATTGCTGGTTTTTTATTATAGATTTAGAATAGAGCTTATACTGCATATAGCTAGAATATATATAAGATGGGTTAAGGTATATTATTAACATAATATATTCTTACCATGATTTTAATGATTGGTTGACAAAATTTAAGTGAAGATATCTAGAAGGTATTATGATGATATCTAGATTATAGTATGTTACATATATGCTTGCATAAATTATGATGTTAGTAATGCAAAGGGATTGACATCATGCTAGAAGTAATATGTTATCATTGTTAAGGTATGAGGTTATGCAAACCTATAATGGTAGTTAACCGTGAGTGGAGAAACTATGTTCTTAGACACTCATATTTACTTAAAAGTAAAAAGACATTTTATTCCCTAGGGTTAGGGTGTACACTTGATGGTGTTTATATTGGATATTTTTTAGAAGTATAAAAATTCTAATTATGCTTTATACGTGATATTTTTTTATACTCGACCAAGAGTCTATACCTATTCATAGTATTCTAATATTAATGAAGAGGATTTTACATGTCAAAAACCCAAAGTCTTAATGTGAGGATACTTTAAGAAGTGGAAGCATAGACTCCTCTCAAGTTGAAAATATCCTCTAGATTAGATATGAACTTAACATACTTTTTAAATATGTGAATATATGTGTCATATTGAGGGAAATTATATATGATTGTTTATAAACATACAAATGTAGATACCTCATATAAATGATGCATATGATGACTTGGAAAGAACCATGAGGGAATTGGAGATTAGTTGAAAGGTTATAAGTAGTTGAATATATTAGAAGAAAAATAGCTTATTATGTTGATTTACTATTATTGGATATTACCATGAAAATGAGATTTTATATGAAACTAAATGTTGAGGATAATTAGATTGGTTATCGTATCCTAGAAGTATGAAGCCATTTTAGATATGACAACAAAGAGCTTGAAACCCAGTATGAAGAAGTAATCTTCAAATCAAATTAATTTTGAATTATTTTATATATTGGCATATTGATAGTGCTTTAAATTGAGACTAGGTGTGTCCAATCAGTAACATGGTGTCATCAGTATTATTTAGTTATTAACTGGGAGAGTCACTTCCCTCAAGGTTAAAAGAAATATCTTGAATAAGAGGTAGTTGTTAGTCCCGGGAATGTTACAAATGTGTAATAGGGAATTCAAAAGGTTGTGTTAAACCTAATTAGTCAGTTGGATCAATATATGTGTGACATCACTTTTTGGAATATAATTCTTTTTATTATTTGATGTCAAACCTAGTCAAAAGTTATTTTAGGTCAATAGAGTTTCCAAGCCGAGTGATGGAGCAGGTGAACATACGAAAATCCTTCATAGAAAGTGGATTTGATTGACTATATATATAATCTTTGGCCAAAGTAAGTGTAGATGCCATTGTGTACACTTTTTCATTTCACTATGAGCTAGGATTGCATAGCTAGTAGGGAGTGCCATGCATGTTAGGCAGTTATGTAGTGTATGACAACACTATTTATGTAGGGCACATCATCATGCTCAGGTAGGAATTATAATAGAGGGTTTCCATATCAAACTCTTTGTTGAAGGTGATTAGTTGAAGAAGGGGAGCTCTGCATTGAACATCACTCTCTCCAACTAACATTCAATTATGTCCTAAGAACCCTAATAGGATTGACTATAAACCTCTCAATGTTAGCCAATTCACAATTAAGAGGGCTTAGGACGAGGTTTTTTAGGTTTTAAGGGGTTCACAACCAAGCAAATATTGGAAAAGACAATGTTTGAAAACACACTATGATATGCAAAATACTTAAAATAAGCTAAATGAAGTTTACAAATCCTGAAAATGAACAACTCCAATTTAGGGTATGTGTACCTTAGAAACTTGGAGATACAAATAGGATTCTGGAAATGCAAATAGACTGCCAAAATATTCCTAGGAGGACTAATACACCCTTGCTACTATCTTAGTCCCACTACTATTTTTTGAGGAAAAAACAAAATCTTCAGATGACAAAACATAAACCTCAATAATTTCTAAAAGATTCCACTTGGAGGACTAAGATGCCCTTGCTTCCATCTTAGTCTTGATCTAAATTTTTGAATAGTGTGAATGTAGTTCTCAGCTCCTAGATCTGTAATTGCTTCCCCTCAAGTCTTAGGATCTGAAACAACCAGATTTGACCTATAGGTGAGTTTTCATGAAGATGACAACCTTGCAATGAAAATTTTCAGCTTTTCAACTTTTCACTCCAAGTGATCTTCAAGTATTCAACCTAGATTTGCAAACACAAATGGACAAGATGGGAAAAACATGTTGATTGTTAGTGAATGGGGATTTGCCTTGGTCAAACCCCTTGTAGGTAATTAAACCAAATGATGAAATGAAGCGTGAAACATGAAATATGTATATGATATCACCTTCTATGATTTCTTGTGAAGAAAATCTACAATCTACCATGTAGTGTCCATAAGGAATGTAGATCTTGGATCTTGGAATATGATGTGAACAATGGTCATAGATAGATCTTCAATGCTACATCCATGATCTTGGCTCAACAACATGAATAGATGCACTAAACCCTTGACATGATGTTTGAATCTTGATGATGGCTCCAAATTCTTGATGAATTTCTCTTGAATGCTCTTGTGGACTCAATTTGACTATAATGAATTCTCTCACAAAAGACTTGGATTGAAATTACTGAAGCAACCATGTATTTATACTAATCCATGCTTAACATCCCAAAATTACACCACAACAAGCCAACATATGAAATCATTAATTAAAGGAGGCTAAATCCCACCCAAATTTCAAATTAGACCCCAAAGATAAGCCTTGGATGCCTAAGACACCCTTGATTGCGTCTTAGTCTTGAGGCTCAAATTTTGGGGCACAGATTGCAAAAAGGGACCTAATTGAGAGGTTTCATAATTAGGGTCCCAAGACCCATGGAGGACAAAGACGCCCCATGTGGCATCTTAGTCTGAGTCCATGAATAAGGGACACACAGACAAAAAAATTCAATGATCATTTATATTTTGATGTTTGTAAGGATTTTCCATAGAAATATATAGTTTATTAAGCTTGTGGATGGAAAATAGGACCAATTAAGCAATAAAGAAGCATAAATAAAGCAAGGTGGGCCCAAAAAAGTGTGAAAATGCAAGGTTGTGCATTTTACTACACTACATGTATCCCCCACTTTAGTGAGAGGATTAAGTTTCTTCAAGCTCACACTAAAGTAGCCAACCATGCAATCAAGAGGGGTTCAAATGTACAGATATTAGTAAGATAGGATGACAATTGATCAAGAGAGATGATTAAGCCCCCAAGGTTGAGATATTAGGATTCAAGGGTTGTGCATGATTAAGTTCTAAAGTGGTTGAGGTGGATTCTTTCGAATGTTCTTCCACTTTTTGTTTTGACATTACTGCTTTTTTAATTTTTCACATGTCTTTATTATGATCTTTGATTGCTCATCAAAGCTAGGTGTGAAATCCAACGAATCCCAATCATCATCTAATAGATTTGTGACATCTTCAATGTGTTTTTCTTTATCTTTTTGTTGCACAGGTTCTACTTGTGTAGTTGGTGTTAATGTTTTCAAGGGGTTATCTTTTTTTTTTCTCAAGTTGTAAGACACTATAAGGTTCATGATCAACGTCAAGTGTGTGCAATTTGTTGTTGTAGATGTATTTCATTTTACGATGCAGAGTGGAAGGCACCCCATTCATTACATGAATCCATGGTCTACCTAAAAGGAGGTTGTATGAAAGATCATGAGGCATAACATGGATTAGGGTTTGTAAGGTAGCCTCTCCAATTGTAATAGGAAAAGTGATCACACCAAGTGATTTCTTTCCTACATAATCAAATCCCTTAATAGATACACAGTCAGGTTGAATTTTTTATTTATTAACACCAAGCTTATCCAAAAGGTTTACACTACACACATTTAAGGTTGATCCATTGTCAAAAAGGGTCCACTTTATCCCTACCATGTATTTATTTATGACCATGAAAGCATCATAATGTTCTTTCACTTCCAAAGGGGGGATTTCACTATGGTGGAAAACAATGTCAACATTTATGCCTTGAATCAAGGCTGCTATGTCATTTGGTTGGGAATTATAAGGGATAGGAACTTGTTGTAATGCACTTTTAATCTTGTTATAATAGTGGGGGGATGCTTGGATAAGGTCCCATAAAGATATCTTAGTAGGAATATTCTTAAGATGTTCGACAAGATCATACTCCTTTCCATTTTATGAAGGAAAATGAGGGGGAATAGGTAAGATGGGATTAGGAAATGGGAGGGATGTTGAAGGTGTTTGTCTTGGTTGTGGATTATTCCTAGTGTTTTATGTATGAGTACGGTATTGTAACTCAGTTGCTACGAAACATTGTTCTTAGGTGGTTCAAGGATAAGGACGGGTTTGGTTTGAACTTGTGGTGGATAAATGATAAGTTTCAGCTCGGGAGAGTACTCCAAGGGGTATATAATGTACATAGCCTCAAAATAATCATCCTTGTTTTCATGATCTCTTAGTGAAGAGGATTTTAATTTTACTTTATCATCATCACCTAAGGAATTACTATTTTCAATGTTTTCATTTTCTTCCACTATGATATCTTCCCTAGTAGGAGAGTTCTTAAGAGAGGTACAAACAAAATTTTCTTGACATTCAAGGATTGGTTCATCCAAAATGACTTCATCACAAGTAGGGAAATTATCAATGGTTGAGTTGTCTTGCTCCATAAGGTTTTCCCTAGGTGTAGAGGGATAACCAAGATTTTCATGACTTTCATCGATCAAATTTTCTGCACAACTAGGAGAAGAATAAATATTATTGTCATGATTACCTATGGTTGTGTTGTCTTTTTCATCAATGTATTGTCCACTAAGAGAGGTAAGAGGAGAGAAACAACTAGTACTCTCAAAAATCTAATTGATTAGTTCTAACATCAAAATAACTTCTTCACAAATAGGAAATATATTAGGAGAAGAACGAATATGATCATTAGGATTGTCCGAGGTTGTATTATCTTTCACAAAAACACTATCATAGGGAGGGGATATGAAATTTTTCTTAACATTCCTAGAATGGTAAGGTACTAACATTGTTTAACAAAAAATGAAAATCACTTTTAACCTTCCCATGCAATGTTGTAATAATATAAACAATGTATATCCAAAGATGCAAAAAAAATGTGTCCAATGTTTGCAAAACTTTAAGAATGCAAACAATGTATATCCAAAAATGAAAAGAACTTTTATCAAACTTATGCAAAGTTTTATGTATGTAAACATTGTGCATGCAAAAGTGAAAAGTACTCTTATCCTTTTTATGCAATTTTTTAGAAATGAAAACATGTTTAGATTTTCAGACCTTAAAAAAGGTAATTTAGTAACTACATTATGTAATAGACTGAAAATGCCATTTTGAAAATGTAGTGAATGAAGACTAATTAAGCTAGATTCACTAAATCTGATGAAACAACAAAGAAAAAAACTAAAACTAGAAAGTAACTGCATCAGACAAAAGCAGAGAAAAGTAGTTTCAAACCCTGAAAACTATAAAGTCAAAGTCAATAGGGACTAAGACTCCAGGGAGCGCATCTTCGTCCTCATGATGAAATTTAAAGGTGTAGACATGAAAAATATATAGATTGATCTTACACATCCAATCTTGATTTGACTAACACCACTTCTTCCTGAACCATCCCCTTTAATAATCAATTTAATTGAATAATCTTTATTTGATTAAATTTATCATATTTCCTCTCTTAATTAAATAAATTAAATCTATCTGATTAAGTCATTTGCTTTTATTAATTAAATAAATCATTTTTATTTAATTAATCTGATAATCCCTCTTATAATTAAATAATTCACCTTATTTAATTACTCTCTAAAGTCATATCTTTTAAATTAAATAAATTAATCTTTATTTGATTTAATTTAACATCACCCTCTTTTGATTAAATGAATCAATCTTTATTTAATTAATTCTAAAATCATTATTCCTCTCAACTTTGATTTATTTAAATCCTAAAATCTAAGTCAAAATTGTCAAATCATCTAATTTCTACCTAAATTAATCAAATCATGATTAATCCTAGTCCTAATCACTCCAATCCTCTAGAATTTTCAACTTGCACCGATAAATCAATTTAATTGATTTATCAATTCATCTATTTTTCGTCAACTTGGCATCAAAAGGGAATATTCTTCAAATTTGAAAATCCCTCCAAAAGGGATGAATACATCCAACAAGGAATTAAAGGCCTTGTACATGTCATTTTCCTTAAGCCAAGTGGAATTTAGTCCATTTCTCCTCTCCCTCCAACTTTTCATTTCAGAAATTTCAAATTCCACCTAATTGCATTCATTTGCACATTCATCAAAATGTGCTCATTCCTCCTCCACTCACATGTGGACTAGTGGACTTCTCTCATTCGTTGGTATTTTATTCCACATTCATCCATTTTGTCTCTCCTTCCATCATTTTTTTCTATAAATAGAGGGCTTCTCCTATTGAATTGATCATCTACAAATCCAAGCAAGTCTACTATACTCAATTTCACTCACAATTTCATCCATTGCATTTGAGTTTCATAGTTTTATATCAAACTTATTGAGGTTATCATCACATTGCATCAACGAGCTTCCAGTCGTCATCACATTGCATAAAGGTATTGGGAAAGGGCCATTTTCCACATCAAAATGGCACCAATTCCCCCATGGGATTGAGGGTTTGAGTGTTTTTTGAATAGGATTTGTTAGCTTCATTTGATTACTTTACTTCATTTCTTGTTCTTCACATTTGAATGAATTGCATGGGGAATGTGTATTTTAGATGTGTTTCTTGACTAACATTGTGTTGTTTTGTCACTTTGGTGTAGGTCTAAGATATCCATTCACATTTTGGTGCTAGAGGGAGGGCGGATCTAGAGAAATTCATCACGTTTTTCCAAAAAAATTGTGTCTTTTTGACTTTTTTTGTGTCTTCAGGAAACTTCATCGCTATCAGTCCAATGGTGCAATATCACACTGCTACAAAATCCAAACTATGTCGTTGGATTCTTCCCGCCTAAAAAAATTTAAATTTCAAACTACATCGCTAGTTTTCTAAATCCCAAACTACGTCGCTTCCTAAATAGTGCCACAATCCCAATCACTGTCTCTATGTAGAGCGCTGCTCTCAGTCATCAATGGCGATATATTGCACTGCTGACCTTCCCAAATTATGCCGCACCCGTGGATTGTGCCACTGCAGTTGGGTAAAAGGGCAGATTCTAGTTTATGTTGAGCATATGCTTTTTTCATTTTGGTTAGCTTTGACTTCTAACTGGTTTTTAGTCTCTATTTTGCAATATAAACCATTTTTTGCAGGTTGGCTTGATCAAAGTGAAGGAAGGAAATGAAGACCAAGAGTTCTCCATGTTATCATTAGCTCATTGTATCAAGTTTTTTTAAACACTTTAGGGAGAAATTATACTCCCTTTTCTAAGGATTAGCTATATTCTTGCTTTTAGGACTTACTAAATTTTGTTTGGGTTTAAAAATTAAAAAACAAAGGGTTAAAAGGAATCATAGGAAAACTCACTAGATTTTTTTTTGGGACTTAATAAATGAACATACAAATCTCACACTTCAAAATTGGTGCTTAAAAAGAATAAATATAATTGCTTTGTGGTTAAAATGAACACGTGTATTCTCTATTTTGTAATCCCTTATCCAAGTTAATATCATCTAAAAAGACGTATGCACTTCTCTCACACTTCATTGCTATCTTGAGAACCAAAAGTCTTTTTGTGATATTAGGTTGAATAAGGGTGTGTGCGAGAAATTGAGTCCACGTTTTGGCCAAAAATTGGAAGTGTTTTCCCTATTTTTTAGAATTTGTCACATTTGATCTTAAAATTTGAGGGCCTTAGAGATGGAATCTTGAAAAAAGTCACTAATCATAAAATGCAGTACTCGGAGTCTAGTTTCCAAATATGTAATTTATTTCAATACCTAGATGATAAAAAATGATTTTCAATGGGCGTTTCTAAAAACCATTGTTTGAAAGTCACTTTTTTTACCATACCATGCATGTGTACGCCATCCATATTTTGACCTAAACAATCATATTTTTCTAAATCCTTTAGGGAAAAGATTTGTAACTCACTCAACAAGTTTTCGATATCTTTTTGTATTTTTTTATTGAATTTTTTTTGTTAAATTTTTACTGGCCATATTTGTTGTTTTGAAAAATTATTGTTTACATCACACATAAGATGACCTAAACTTATCATTTTTTGAAAAAAAAATTAAAGTAAAAGGAATTCTTTGATGTACATTTTGGTGGAATTCATTTTACAAAAAAAAAAAATGTAATAAAAAGTTATTAAAATATTTAAAAACCCTGATAATTCATGTTTATGGACTAGTTTCATTAGAAATTAATTAAAAAATAGAAAAATAATCAAATTGTAAAAAAAAATACATATTTGGAATTTGCACTGTCTCATCTATAATGGGTTTTAATTTTGTCAAAAAATTCTACAAAATAGGTCTTCAGATATATGTCCAAAGTCACTATTTTCTTGTGACATTAACATGACCTTCAAGTTGTAGGTCAAACCAGGTCCAAAGCTTAGGTTCAGTTCCGCAAGCCATTTCTCGAACCAAAAAAAAAGCCAAAAACCCAACCAAAAGTTCATATTTTAAAAAATGGGATCCCGTTTCATAAAAAATCAAATTTTTATGGTTCCCAGGTTTTGAAAATTGCCAAAAATGGAAATTTTTCAAAATGGGATCCTATTTTAACAACTTCTAGAAAATGAAAAATTTCAAAATTGAAAATTTCCAATATAAAGTTTTCAAAACAGGGTATTGTTTTGAAAACTTTTCATTTTTGGAATTTTTTTGAAAATGGGATCCCGTTTATTAAAAAGTAGGATCCCATTTTTTGAAAGCTGATTTTATTTTTTTGCCTAAGGAAAAAACTTCCATGTTTTGTGGACTCATCTTTGTGCTTTTATCCATAATTGATTAACTTCACATTTCAATTTGGATTCTTAAAATTGAACAGCTTTGCGAGTGTGAAGAAAAACTATTTTGTGTGCTCCCACCTAAATGCGTTAGGTGATCGAACTAAAAATAAACTCCTTCACTATTGTTCACCCTTAGAGAGTCTGTTTTCGTGGGAAAAAGTACTCACCCCAAGGGAATGAATCAAACCGGTAACGGGCTAAACAACAAGCTTCTCCTAGCTGGTATATAAATTTGAATGTTGGGGAAATCCCAACATTCCAAAAACTCCTACAGACAAGTAGGTGATACTTTTTGTATGAGTTGGTCTTGCAAGTATTTTGTAGGTTTCTAAATAGGTGCCTTGATTGAAAACCAACATTGTGTAAAAGCCAAAATCCCTATTTATTTGTTGATGCAAGAATGCTTGTTCTGAAGACATCCCACATTTTTATGGCTCTTTGTATAGATGAGAAGTATGCCATGGGAGTTTCATGGGTACTGATGCTTGGCTGACCCGAGAAGCAAGTGCATGTAAGGGGGAGCCTATGTGGTCAAGCATCTAATCATCCACTAAGAGTAGGCATAGCTAGATTTATCCAAGTGGGAACTCAACAAATATTGCCTCATTTCATCCATAGGGTTGTGTACATTATGGGTATGTGCAGGATCATCATGGAAAAAATAGGCCCTTAACTGGCAAAAAAATCAAAAAAGTTAGAGTTAGGCAACTTGACATAATTTTTTTAATAATTTATCTATATTATTTCAAAAATATATGTAAGAGTAGAATTTGTAGAAAATTGAATGTAGTTTCTAAACTACTAGGTTTATTTACAAAAAAATAAAATCTATTTGGTGAAAATTTGAAATTTCAATACAGTAGTACTTCAATTTCAGGGAAAAATAAGTAGGTGTATGTCTAACCACCCTAACCACATTAAAATGATAATATTTTTTTATAATATTTTAGATATAAGTAGAGGACTCGTGTCCTAATTTGATGCATATTTTTTTGTAATTTATTTCTAAGTAAATAATTAATTATAAAATATTTATTACAACTTTTAAAAAATATAAAGACTTGTATGTCTGACCACCTTAACTTGGTCAAAACTTCATGAAATTCATTTTTTTAATTTTTAATCTTATATTATGTGAAGTATAGAATGTGGCGAATGTTTCAGATTCCAAAGATGTAATACTGTTTGAAATCTATAGATGTTTTTCAATCAGCCTATCAATCAGGACTTTAGTCGTAATTCAATAGAAAATGAATAATAATAATTTATTAAATTCAAAATAAAGAATAATTTATATTTGGTGGGAAGTTGAGAATCTCCTTTAAAAACACTTTTAGTTTCATCAATTTTGGGTTAAAAAAAAAGTCATCAACCACATACCCATCATATTGCCATTTTTTGGCCCATCATGATCCTACACATACCCTTCTTTGGGATCAAAATACTTTGCTTGGAGCTAAAATGCTTGAAAAATGTTCACGAAGCCTTGAAATTTTGAAACCCTTTGGGGGAAACAAATACCTTTGATAAATCCATGTGCTCTTGGTTGCCCTAGGGATTCCATCCTTAGAGGCTTCTAAGTATTCACATTTATGTCATAATTTTTTCTCACTAAAGTCAACATTAGGAAACTTTTGCCTTTCATTTCCTTGATTCCTCACATAATGGACTTTGTGGGTTGATAATAAGTTAGGACATTATACATCTAGTTTGAAAGTAAAATCAAGAATTGTTTGTGGTAAAAATAAGTCATTAAGCAAAGTTAAGAGACAATTGAACACCATACATGTGTTCTTCCAAATGATTTCTCAAAAAATCAAAATCCAAAAATGAAATCCAAAGGTCCTAGTCAAAAATATAACAAGAATTTTTTTTCTATGCTTTACGATTTTAGAGAAATATTGACTTTCAACTTTTTCAAACGTGCATCAAAGGATAATCCTAATTTGTATGAGTTTTATCGTCAACAAAATCCAAGCCTCTTTCAAAAGTTTTCTTTTCTCACATAAAGAGTACCATGCATGTTCTTCAATACTGAGGTCTTTTAGAAAGGATTTTTATCTAGATCTAATCTAGGATGAAATTCATCATTCTCATCCATCCCTCAAATCAAAATCATCTCATCAACAAATCTTGGAAATATTTAAAAAATCATTCATGTTAGGCTTTTGGAAAATCCAAATCATCTTGTTTGATTAGATGTGTGTATATGAATCCTTCTCCACATATTTAGTCAAATTATCAATCCTTGTGAACAAATCTACCCCTTGATAACATCCAACATCTAGAGGTTTTTAAGTTCATTATCTAAAACCCAAAGGGAAAATCAAACCAAAATCATCTTGTTTGACTAGGGGTGTATAGATGAATCCTTCTTTACACACTTAGTCAAATTATCATCTTGTCTACAAGTTTATTCTAGGAAAACATCCAACCTCTTAGATTTTATGAGTTCACTATCCAAATCAAAATCCAATCAAGTTGAAGTTGAAATCAAATCAAATCAAATCAAGTCCTAAAGTCGAGTATCTCCTTCAAGATTTATTAAAGAGTTCAATCATGCACATCACCCATCTTTCATTTGTCTCATAATCACACTTTGATCCTTAATCATCCTAGTTCTTCTCTTTTTTTTCCTAAAGTTAGATCAATCTAAAGAATTAGAATTTTATCTCACACATTCTTGAAAATTGATCCCTACTTTATGGTGTAAAATAGATCGCAACACAAGAAGAACATGGAAATCAACAAAGAAACATCAACTTTGAGTGACCTAAGACAAACTGCTCTTGAAATAAATCTCATTGGGTCAAGAAATCCCCTAAATAATCTCCCTATACCATCACAAAATCCTCAAGAGGAGGGTAAAGTAGAGGACATCACTGACAATATCTTGGGGATGACACAAGATGAAATCCTTGAAATGGTGCAAAATCCTGAAACTCATATAATTGTCAATGCCATGATGAGATTAAATCCATCCCAATACAAGATTGAATTGGCAAAGGAAGGGGCCAAACTCCCTTCTGATTATGACGTAAGCACCCTTGTGGAAAAAACCCTTGGGATCATGCCCCCAATCCCACCCATACCTCCATATCAAAACATCACTCAAAGAATTCTACAAATCACATAATCCATTGCTCCAACTCCACCAATTGTCAACAAGGGGAGCTCATTGCTTCATCCACTTCAAGAACCTCCTCTTATAAATTACCAAGATTTGAATGTAAACAACATTTTAGGTCAATCTATCCCAATAAATCCATTACATCCATACATTTCTCTCCCATTTCATGATCCTACCCATTCATTCTCTTTTCATGAAACACTTGTTTATCCTGTCAACACGCAAACCTCTCTCTCCATGATCTCACAAGGAGAAGGTGATTTTATTGGAGTAGGGGGGATCTTTGATCCCTCATCATCATTGTCATCTCTTCAAGGGAATGCACCACCCATATTTCCACCTATTCCACCTTTTCCATTAACATCTGCACCACCCCTTGGGTTAGGCCTTCCCCCTTTACCTTCCATCAATCAACAAATTTTGAGCAACCCCCCATCATAAATCAAAACATCACACTGAATCCTCTCATCTTTCCATCGAAACCGCAAAACAATATGGAAACTATTCAAGAAACACCCACAATCAACACATCATCTACTATCCCCCAAGTATCTCAAAACATGGTCTCCCAAGGACCAAGCATCTCAATCATGCCATCCACCACCCAAAGCCCAATCATCAATACAACAGTCCCCCTCATCACAAAATCCAACACCATTCCTAATCCACCAAAACCCAACATGGAAAACTCATTTAGCATCGTGTTGCAAGCAGCTCAACGAACCTCCTATCAAAAGGCATTTCAGAAAATTCAAAATCAACAAGCTGCACTACTAGCTACTCAGCAAGTGCAAGCACAATTAGCAACACAACAAGCACAACAAGCTACTGAAGCCCAAGATTTACTACAACAATAGAAAACCACCCAAGCAGCTCAAGCCACTCAAGCCGCATAGGTTTCCCAGGCCACACAAGAAGCCCAACAAGCATAGACTCAAGCTCAAGCCCAATATCAAGCTCAACAAGAACAAGTGCAAGCTCAATATCAGATGCAATTACAAGCAGCTCAACAACAAGCCTTGAAATAGTATCAAGCACAACAACAAGCAGCTCAAGAGCAAGCCCAGCAACAATCTTTGTTGGCATAACAACAACAAGACCAATAACAAGCTTTGTTGGCACAACAATAGAAAGACCAACAACAAGCGTTGTTGGCACAACAACAAATGTAGGCATATCAACAAGCCTTGCTCGCACAACAAAGCTTTCAGAAAACTCCCACCCACACTCCACCCATCAATCAATCACCTCAACCACCTCAACCACCTCAGAACACATTCACTCCACCTCTTGATCTACAAGATGATGTGACAACACAAATCAAATTGCTCTCGCAGCAAGTGCTCAATCTCCAATCAAGAAAAAAAAGGACACCAATCAATCTATGTCCTTATCCTTTCAATTGGATCCTAGCAATGGTACCATTCCCAAAGGTTTTTGAAATCCCTAAATTTGACAAATATCATGGGTTGGGAAACCTTGAGGACCACATCAAGGAATTCCAAGTACAGTGTATGGAAGTCACATATAACGATACATATCTAATGCAACTATTTCCTCAAAGCTTGGTGGGTCCCGCCATGGAGTGGTTCTCTCACTTGCCTACTGGCATCAAAACATTCCAAGAGATCATTGACGCATTCATAAAGAACTATGTATTCAACATTGGCATGGATGTTAGTCTAGAGGAACTATCTACGATCAGGCAAGGAAAGGGGGAATCATTCGCTTCCTTCCTACAATGATGGTGATCCAAGGCCAATCAAAGAAAGTGGGCCATGCTAGAAGAGAAAAAAAATTGCACCATCATCTTCAATCTTGAGAAAACCTTGGCATTCCATCTAAACATGCAGTGAATTACCACTTATGACCAATTGATCGCCAAGGAAATCAACATCGAATGAGCCTGTATTGCACAATGGGGTACACCCACATATCCAGAACATCAAGACAATCGCCCTTCCACTAGCTATAATGAAAAATCTCGTACGTGGGTGAAAAATAGGAATGTCACTAATGATGGAGTGTTTGATGCCAAGGTCGTAATTAGTGCTCCACAATAGAAGACCCAAAAATATCAACAACTATAAAACAATAATCGCAACAATACGCAAACCAATGTGGTATCACAAAAACCACCCAATAATCAAATCAACAATCTGAATAATCAAGGGGGACCACCTCCACGAAACAAATATCCCCCCAAGATAAAGTTCACAACTCTTGGGGAACCAGTCGAATCCATCATGAAGAAATATTTTTTGGTAAACAAGAACCTCATCAAAATCCCCACCTATGATCATTATTAAGAGCCCCAAGTGAAACCACCATGCTATAGTGAAAATTACCTTTGTGATTATAATAAAATCAAGGGGCACACAATAGCTAATTGCATGAAGCTGAAAAATATAATCCAAGACCTCATTGATGACAAGATCATAAATGTGGAACAACCAGTAGAAAATCAAGATCATAAGATCTACATGAATCCGATGTCAGACCATAACCAAGGAAATAACAAAGGGAAACAAAAGTATGCCAATTTGAACCATGTGTACGATCAAGTTGTCTCATCCCTAAATGAATTGGTCACTATCATTAGTATCAAGGGAGCCAAAGTTGATTGTGGAGTCACCATACGCGACGAAAAAGTCACCATTTCTAGGTCATCACAGCCACCTAGGGCATCCACTTCAAATAAAAAATCTACTCCTAATGGCTAAAATGTCTTGTACCAATTGAAAAGAACCCCTATTCTGATCTCCATCATGGAGTTACTGAAGATTTGATCTGCCCATAGAGAAATCCTTGAGGAAGAATTAACTTCATCTACTGTCCCTTCCAATCTTGATACTGAACAATTCCAAGCCATGGTAAGAAACATTACCAACCCAAATCTCCTCACATTCTCTGATCAGAACTTTCCCACCCAACCATCTCACAATCGTGCACTCCACCTTAAGGTCTTGGTTCATAAAAAAAGGTCAAAAGGGTCTTGGTGGATGGGGGTGTAGGTCTCAACATTTGTTCTCTCAAGCTCATAAAGAATCTAGGATTCTCGAAGGATTTCATTTAAAAAATAAAGGGCATCATAATCAAAGCATATGACGACCAAGAAAGAGTGTCTCATGGCACTATCCAACTCCCTATTCAAGTAGGGCTAGCCATTATGGAAACCACCTATCAAGTTCTTAACCTTGATCTACCTTATAATATCCTCCTAGGGTGTGTGTGGATCCATTGGATGCAAGTAGTCACATCAACCTTCCATCAGTGCATCCAATTCTCATACCAAAATAAAGAGGTCACGATTTATGGTTATCCTAAGCCCTTTTCTTATTGCAAGAACCTAGAAACAAAGTAATATAAAATCCCCTAGGTCCCAAAGAATGATGAAGGCCCTTCAACTCTATATATAGACCCAACTAACATTGCCTCTTGGGACAAAGACACCCGCCATTCTTGATATATCTGAAATCAACATCATTATCCAAGACAACAAGTGTGGGGAATACTAAATGAAGGGAGCCTTTTTGGTAGGGGAATTACCTCAATCCCCCAGATACCATGGACAACCACAACCCACCAATACAATAACTCAAACTTTCAGAGCGAATCCCTCTTGATTCAAGAGTTGGGGGGATCTAGGCCAAAAAGTGGTGGATGAGAGAGACATATCCTATATCCTCTATCCAGAAGAAATATCTTTACCAACCCTTCCTATGGATGATGCCAATAGAGGACTTCAATTAATGTTGGGCATGGGCTATAACATAAATGAAATTCTTGGAAAAAATAGAAATAATCAATTGGAACCCATCATTGTTGAAAAGAGAATGAAAAATCTTGGCCTTGGATGTACCCCTCTGAGTCTAACCATACATGGAAGAATTCCTCCCATTAAAGCAGTCAAAACTCCCCCTCAACTATCAATAGTCACTCTTCAGTTACTCATATCCATAGGTCGAGTCATAGACAACTTTACCTTCGACATAATTGATGTTTGTAGTGATAGTGACAATGACACCATAGCTAACTTGCCTATGCTTTTTGAAGACTCCTCTTTTTGCATGATTATCACCTTATCTTTTGAGTCGGACCATCAAAACCATGAAATAAACCTAGTCTATCCCCAACTCATTGATTACAACCAATGAGGACCACCAATTTTGGACACATTCGAAAATGATGAGGTGCTCTTAGAATTCATGGGATTGCTGGATACGGTACCATATGGAGATCATAAAGTTGGATTTGACATCATACTAGATACACAAGCCTATTATGCGTAAATGATTGAATCCTTTGGGTGCAAAAGAAAAAAATTGAGAATAATCTCAAGGTCTTTGAGTGAAAACCGCATTGTGGCACTCTCTGACCCAAAAATAGTAAAAATAAAGGATGCATCTAATGGTGAAAATCTCTCTAAGCTGCCAGATGATGAAGGATTCAATCTTCCTCTCAGTGTCATTCATCAGGATAAGTGAATGGTTTTGGCATAACAGTGCAGTCCAGTCAATCTAGGAACAAAGGAGCTACCACACTTAAAATTCTATGTCGAATCACTTCTCACAGAAGAATAGGAACTCTTAGTTGCATTCCTAAAGGAAAGAAAGGTAAAATTTGCATGGAATTATGTTGATATTCTTGGGCTTGATCCAAAAAATTTAGTTCATCACCTAATTGTATATCCTAAAGCGAAGCCTATGAGGCAAAAGCTGAGAAAAATACATCCCCAGATAGAACTGTTGGTCAAAATGGAATTACAAAAGCTCCTAGATGCAGAATTCATACAATTGATTGACTATCCAAGGTGGGTCTCAAATATTGTACTTAATTCAAAGCCCACAGGGGGCATCTACATCTGCACAGACTTTAGAGACTTAAATAAAGTAAGTCCAAAGGATGAATTTCCACTTCCAAACATTGACATGATCATGGATATGATGGCAGGACATGAGATGCTATCATTAATGGATAGATTTCCAGGATACAATCAAATCATGATAGCTAAGGAAGACCAGCACAAGACAATGCTCACTTGTCCATGGGGAACATATTGCTGGAATATGATGCCATTTGGGTTGAAGAATGTAGGAGAAACCTACTAGAGGGACATGACACTGATATTTCATGACATGATCCATAAGACTATGGAAGATTATGTGGATGACATACTGGCTAAATCAAGAAAATGATGGGACCACATATCATCTCTGAGCTCCATTTTTAAAAGATTGGAAAAGTACAAGGTTTGACTTAATCCAAAGAAGTGTGTCTTCAGAATGCAATCAAGAAAGCTCTTGGGATACATCATTTCAATGAGATGAATTGAGGTAGATCCCACCAAATTCAAGGTGATCCTTGAAATGGAAGCACCCAAGACATTGAAGCAGCTAAGAGGCCTACAAGGAAGACTCCATTCCATCCGTCGATTCATACTCTAATTAGAAAACAACGAAATTGCATATTGTTATCTACTCCACAAGGGGGTAGCATACAAATGGGATGAGAAATATGACCAAGTGTTTAACAAGAACAAGGAGTATTTTCTCACACCACTAGTCCTTATGCCACTAATTCTAGGAAAAACTTTGATCTTATACATATCATCAATAGTGGTAGCTCGGCGCTCTCTTAGCCCAACATGATGAAAATGGAAAGGAAAGGGATATCTACTACATCAGTTTGACCATTGTAGGACATGAGTTGAACTACACACCTATTGAGAAATCCCTCTTAGCAGTCGTATTTGTGGCACAAAAATTTAGACATTACATGTTACCACATTAGATCAAGCTCATTGCAAAAAGAGACTTGCTCAAGTACCTACTTTACAAAGCAACTCTCACAAGACAAATGGCTAAGTGGGTTATGATCCTGATGAACCATGACATTGAGTATTTATAATGCAAGGCTATCAAAGGAAAATAAATCATAGATCAAATGGCAAAAGAACCAATATATGCAGAGAATCGACTTGTTTCAGAGTTCCCTGATGAATCAATCTTAAACCTTAGTGTAGTGGATCATTGGAAAATGTATTTTGATGGATCGTACACACAACACTGATTAGGAGTGGGAATATTCTTCATCACTCAACAAGGGGACTACATACCCTAATCATACAAGTTTTCATTCTCATGCACAAACAACATCATGGAGTACGAGGCTCTTGTCATAGGGCTGAAGATTGCAATGTAGTGGAAAATCATGGCTCTTAATGTATGCAAAGAATCACAGCTCATAATCAACTAAGTAAACAATGAATATCAAACAAAGGATGATAAGTTGACTCCATACAAGAAGTTGATGGAAATCCTTAAGGAGTCCTTCATTGATATCACATTTGAACAACTACCCAGAGCAAATAATAGAGTAGCAGATGCAATAGCTATGATTGGATCACTCCTAGAGATCTCGCACAACATGCCAAAATAATAATTCCTCATAGAGTAGCTTCTTGTACCAGCATTCAAGGTACCAAAGTTTGAATTTGTGTGTAAAATCATTGGTCCCTTTGATCCTTGGTACCATGATATTTACACTTACTTGAGAATAGGAGTCATTCCCGCCAACATAACCCCAAACCTCAAAAGAGCTTTTGTCAAAAATTCATCCCATTTCGTCATCCTAGGAGATACCCTGTATTGTAAGATCATTGAAGGGACCCTTTCAAATTTCCTAAACATTGAGGAAGCCTTGACTGCTTTAATCAAGGTATATAATAGAGTTTTTGGTTCAAACTCAAGCGGTATGACTTTGGCCAAGAAATTGTTGAGGATGGGATACTATTGGCCTACAATGGAAAGAGAGGCACATGACTATGTCAAAATGTGTTTGTAGTGTTATCAGCATGGGGACCTGATCCATGCACCAGCTCAGGAGCTCAACCCAATTATCACACCTTGGCCCTTCTCACAATGGGGGCTTGATCACATTGGTAAAATCACTCCCACCTCATCCAATGGGCATAATTTTATCATCACCGACACAAAATACTTCACAAAGTGGGTGGAATCCATTCCAATGACCTACATTATAGGAAAATAGATATCCAAGTTCATCTTGAATTATCTTATTTGTTGATATTGTGTCCCTCAAGCCTTTATCTTAGATAATGGGACACCTTTCAAAACTTAGGATGTTTGCGACCTATGCCAAAAGTTCAAAATCCAACATCACTTTTCCACTCTATATTATCCCTAAGGAAATAGCCAAGCAAAAGCTACCAATAAGACCATCCTAAAGATCCTCAAGAAAATAGTCAATGATGGTGGTCGTGATTGGCATCTATAGCTAAATCCAACCTTATGGGCTTACCACACAAGAATCTACACACCAATAGGTGCAACCCCCTTCTCCCTGGTCTACAGATTATAAGCCACACTCCCCATTGAGATCGAGCTCCCATCCCTATGAATATCATTGTAGAATCTCATAACAGATGAAGAATACCAGGTCTCAAAATTAAATGAGATGGAACTACTAGATGAGCAACGTATGAATTCCTTAAACCACTTGCAAGTCTATGAGAACTGCCTCAAGCGAAGCTACAATAAGAAAATCAGGAGGCAGACCTTCCAAGTCGGCGAGATAGTAATAAAGGAAAATCAAAAGAACATGCCGAATCCATAGAGCAAGGGAATGTTTGAGCCCAACTCATTGGGACCATTCATCATTACAGTAAGCTACAAATTAGGGGCATATCAACTATCAACACCTAAAGGTTAACCCCTACAGGAACCCATGAACAACTCTCAACTCAAAAAAAATTATGCTTGATCTTTTAAGGGTAAAATAAAAAATACAAAAATATCAAAAAATATTAAAAAGAATTCCAAAAAAAAAAAAAAAAATGATTAAAAATAGGAAAGAAAACAAATTGTGCTCTATTGAAAACCACTTTGCTGGCACTTTGGTCAAGTACCTTGGTGAAAACCTAGAAAACATGCACCCTGTGTAAATAAAGCACTCCCCATCCACCAGGATCTCTGTGATTGAACCCTCTTCACTCATTTATCCGTTACATTCCATCGCATCCTTCCATCACCCATTTGCATCTGTATCAAAGCTTTATCTTGTATTCGTATCATATTTCACCCTAGTACTACTTGGCACATTCCTAAGCTCAGTTTGTCCAGCCTATATTGAAGTAGTTTATCGCATCATGTTGGGGGCATGTTCTTTAAACTGCATCACATTGATTTCATGTATATTCTTGCAAGTTTTCCATAAAATCAAAAAATCCAAAAAATATTCATAAAATCTTTCAAAAATCCAAAAAAATCAAAAGACATCAAAAAATCCAAAAAAACAAAACAATGGAGTCATCTTGTTGAACTACATCATCTTTGAGCTTGAACGTAGGCAAGGTTGATCTTTGATCATCCCCTGAGACACCTTAGGTTAGTCCATTAGAAATCTATCACAATAAAATGGCAATCCATTTTACCATCTATCTCATCATTAAATCAAGTTTGCATTAGTCGAACTACGTGGTCTCTACATGTATAACATAGGAAAGGCTAATCTATTGATCATCTCTCGAGACCCCCAAAATAGGTCTTTAGGTTAGTCTCTTGGTCAAAATCTCATTAAAGAACCAGAAAATATTGGAGACTCTGAAAATAAAAAAAACTCTAAAATATCTCAAAATCCCAAAAATAGCCTAAAAAATAATTTTAAAAACACCAAAAACATCTAAATATTTGAAAAAATCCACCTATCTCATCTCACTTTCACCCGAAATAATATCATTCATAACAAATTATCATCATTTTCACCCTTTGGTAAACTGATCAGAAGTAAGTCTAGGAGGTTCAAAAGTGAAAGCTCAATCGGCAAAGTCTCAAGCCTAGGTCAGTAAGTAAGAAAGTTAATCAACTCAGAGTATCAATAGCTTATCATCTAGTAAATCTCATCATCATCTGATAACAACATGTCCTAGGATGCATCCTTCCTATAATGGACATCAACATCAAGCATCATTGTAGTTTAGTATTGGATAGAGGTATGAAGAACATAGCTTGTTTGTTTACTTTATCTGGTCTTTTTGACTTATCTTATTTTGCGCTCATTCCAAGGACCTCTTGATGATGCCTAATCAAAAGGGTTTAGAGAGAAATGAATGGGAAAGTGACCATTTTATTTGTTGTGCTTGTTGGATATTCTTGTAATATAAATTTTTCATGCATGCTTTGTTTTGTTCGTAGGGAGGGTGTTCTAGGTATCTTGTTGACCACATAGGAAGACTTTATTTTCTATGTTTTGGTCCAAGATTTTTAGAATATTTGAACTAAATTTTAAGTGAGGTTCCATATGTCAGGTGTGAACAGGAGTACTCATATTTGATTGTCGAGTTAAAGTCCATCACAATTCCATCCTATTTATTTGTACCTTGATGCATCATGCTTATGTGTGTTGTCAAACATAAGGTAAATGGCCCTTTTAAAATCTCAATTACTAATATCATTATCATCATCATCATTAATAAAGTAGGATTGTTATATCTTCTTTCTTCTATCCTTTTTTTTGTACGAATAGGGTACCATGATAGTTACTCAAAAACATCACTACAATACATCCACCCTACATCCACCAATCATCAGCATAATGCATATCATGTCATATAGGAAACATAGATGCATTACATTGCATTATTAATATAGATTCATTGTTCTAAAGCATCTCATGTACATCATAAGTGTGCATTCATTTTTAGCATCATATAGGCATTATCAAGTCATCCATTACATAAATCACATATCATATTGTCACATATCATAAGTCATTACACTATCACATCATTACAAATCATTTATTATCATAAAACATTATTTCATAACATGAAATTACATTCATTACGGGAATCATCACATACCATATTACATAATATAAATCACAATCATCACACAAACATCATCACCTCATAATCATTAGCATTACATATTACATCATTTTAACTTATTACCATTGCATATCATATATCATAAATACCATGCATCATCTCACATCATTATATTCATATTCCATTACATAAAAGCATCACATGAGAATCATCATAACATGTTGCATCCATATATCATCCATCATAAAGGCATAAGGAAAAGAAACATAAACATTACATTTGCATATCATCGCATACAATTCATAATCATAGTACATCACGTAATCCATTAAGAGGTAAGTTAGAGAATAATTTACATATCATAAGATGTTGCATCCATACATCATCATCATAAAGTACATAGAAAATATACAAAAAATGAAATGCATTCATAAAATATCTACATAATCACTACATCACATGAGAAAAGTCATAACATCTACATATCATGAATCATAACACATAGGAAATTAAATACACCCATCGATCAATGCATAAAGTAGGACATCTCATAAATGAATCGAACCATATCATAAACATATAAAATGTAACTATCATGGTACAAGGATCAGTTCAAAGGTGTATGAATCAAAGTATATAATACAAATCCGGGCTATCAAAAACAGAGCCCATAGATCAAAAAGAATGATGTCAAAAATGAGAAGCTATCCCTACTTCTGCTACCCTTTCCCACTTGTCTCTTTGAATGCTCATTGGGCTATTTCATCCTTGTCTGCTAGGAATACTCTAGCACCCAAGACGCTGCTAGTATTGCCTGCCTGTAATGCAACCTATAGTACTCTACCTCTCTGACTTCCTCATGGTATACCCATGTAGACATTGTCTTGCCCTGAGAAACAGAGGCCATACTCTCAAGTTGTCATCTCCGATCTATCTCCTGGTTCTGCTCTGATCTTGCCTTATCTCTCTCTGTGATAAGGGCTTGGACTTGTTGTCTGACCTAGTCCCTCTTGGCCGTGACAACCTACACCTATGCCTACAAATGCTATATCAAGGCATCTCTATGATCTATTTGTGGTGGTGGTGGTGGAGGTTTTTGTTGTGGATCCCTTAGGGCATCTCTCTATTGATCCCCATCTTTGCCCTGTCTATCCCCATCACCTAGCACCTAGGACTCCTACTCGGCTTGTCTCTCCCCATCTCTCTAATAGTCTTTGGGGGATTCTATTGAACCCTTTTCTCTAGATGGTGTGGAGGTGGTCCATTTCCTCCTCTGCCTCCATCCCCATCCCCATCACCATCCCCTCTGCTACCCCCCCCTCTAGCTTCCAACCTGCCTCTGGGCCTCCGCTATATGGGCACCGCACTTGAATTTGTGAGTCGAGGGGGTGGTCTAAACCAAGCTATGTATGATGTTGTAACCCCTACATCCCCCTAACCCTAATCATATGTCCAAGGTCTAGCCACCAGCTATCTGAAAAAAGTAATGGTCTCATTAGCTGGGATGGGTCTACCCCATGTTGTCTCCCTCATAGTACGAGAAAAGATGGACATGTACTGGTCATTGGGATGATCCTACCTATCCTCGAACGGTCTAGCAAATATATCTGAGAGGTACCTCTCTATTATGGTATGCTCTCTACCCTACATAAGCCTATCATGGCATTCAAAGAATAACTATTGCACATCATCATACCAGGGACCAACACCAAGCCACGACCACAAGGTAAAAACTATCATGTCATCTATAACCCTCCTTTATTGAGGGATACCACCTACCCCGTATTTTTGAATGTGGTTTGTGCCCCTCTATATCGCCACATAATGGGATCATTTGGCTCTAATGTAATCAATATCACATGTGGATGAAGCACTAGAATGCGATCCCAAGCCCAAAAATACAAAAGTGTGACCCTTGCCCTAATGGCCCTACTATCCAAATACACAAACTCAAGAAGGTCTCAATAGAGTGAGGCTAGCATCACTGGCCCCCATGCAAAGCACTCCCTCTGATGGAGCATCCACTCCCATGCATGACCCCATCCTAGATTGAAGTATCACCCATGCCAATTTGGCACCACAAGACCAAAAATGATGGTAGCTCAAATCAATTTGAAAGTGGGAAGTGTGCCCCTGTACCTCTCAAGCTCTATTTGACCCTCATAAAAGATAATCTCACCAAAATCCATGACCTCGAAGCACGTGTCCCTCCCAACATCCACATCATAGATAACTCTCTCTCTGTGGATGGCTAGCCGATGGATGCGCAAAGCATCCTCCAATGTGACTGTAGCCTCTCCTGTGGACAAGTGAAATGAGGACGTCTCACTATGCAATCTCTCTTCTAGGGTAGTCATCATGCCCAAATGTGTCCTAACAGGGGCTGTATATGCAACATGCCACAACCCAATCGCACTGAGGTGCTCCAAAAGAAACTCATGCATAATAACTAGCCGACTAAGAACTGGGGACTGGTGGTCCCATGAATCTAGTCCCGAGGTCCTCCTATGCAAGAAAAGCCAAAGCATCAAGTTTTATAAAAAATCAGGATCTTGCCCTGAGTTTTCACAATTGAAATAACAAATGTGGCATTGTTTGCAATTGTGGCGTATTTTGCAAATTCCAAACTACGCTGCTAGGACGTATCCAAACTCCAAACTACATTGTTGCAACATAGTTTGATTGTGCCCCTAAAACCTAAAACTCAAAATAGACCACAATGGTGTAGTTTGCACATGCACCTAAGTTTTCCTAAAACCCTAATTTCTAAACTCCACCATGGCAGTTCAGTTTGCAAATGCAACACCGCTTCTGGGCTTCCAATAGTGCTAAACTATGCTACTTGACCTAAATTTGACCTAAATTTGACTTTGGAACCTATTAAATGTGCTTAAAATTTGAGAAAAACAAGGTGGGTAAGGGTCATATACTAGTGGTCCTATGCTAGCTGGCCACTGGTAGACTCACACTTGATCAAACATGTGTCGGGGAAGCACTCGTTGTGCCATCTCAATCAATACTCAAAGCTCAAAAAGTGAAAAAAGCTCAAAGGCCAAGTGTGCAAATGAATTGAAAGTGACCCCTTGGGGCCTATTTAAGCTTGAAAGTAAGGGAATTTTTACCCCATTTAGCCATCCAACTAGGGTTTTGGACCCCCGATCCTACTTTTGCCCCACCAAGGGCCGTTTTGCATCATTTTTTTGTGTTTCAGCACATTTTGTGGCATCCTAGACCCTTTTTGGACCCGTTAGGTAGCTTGTCCTCTTTCTTCACGAGATCACCCAAATACCCAAATTTTCATTCGATCTCTTGAGGGGGCAGTGTACCAGAACAATTGTCTCGCTGAGACAATAGTGGGGCATATAAAAAATAAATAAAAAATTGAATTTTGATCTTGGTAGTTTATTCTTTGAACTAAAGCAATAGGTGCATTGCTTCAAAGCGGGGAAAAATGTAGAAATGAAATATATATAGATTGATCTTACACATCTGATCTTGATCTTACTAACATCACTTCTTCCCGAATCATCCCCTTTACTAATCAATTTAATTGAATAATCTTTATTTGATTAAATTTATCATATTTCCTCTCTTAAATAAATAAATCAAATTTATATGATTAATTCATTCACTTTTATTAATTAAATAAGGGTATGTGCAGGATCATCAAGAAAAAAATAGGCCCTTAAGTGGCAATGAAAATTCAAAAAAATTAGAGTTAGACAAATTGACGTACCAAATTTGAATAATTTATCTATATTATTTCAAAAATATGTAAGAATAGAATTTGTAGCAAATTTAATTTAGTTTCTAAACTAGTAAGTTTATTTTTTTATTTTTTAAATATATTTGGTGAAAATTTGAAATTTCAATGTAGTAGTACTTAAATTTCAGGGAAAAAATAAGAAGTAGGTGTCTGTCTGACCAGCCTAACCATAATAAAATGATAATATTTTAGATACAAGTAGAGGACTCATGTCCCAATGTGATGCATATTTTTTGTAATTTTTTTCCAAGTAAATAATTAATTATGAATTTTTTATTACAACTTTTAAAAAATATAAAAAATGTGTATGTCTGACCACCTTAACTTGGTCAAAACTTCATGAAATACATTTTTTTTAATCCTATAGTATGCAAAGCATAGAATGTGACACATGTTTCAGATTCAAAAAATATGCTATCATTTGAAACCTATAGATTTTTTTCAATTGGCCTAAAAGTCTAGAAAAGAAAGGTAAGATGTTAAACATGTTTTTTTGTGTTGACTTCTTAGGATTGGCATGTCCTAGCCAAATTTTGAAGCAAACCCGAGCCTAATGCCTAGGTAGTAGGGTTTGTGTCAGACATATCAAATATCCGATCCAAATAAGATATCCGATTTGAATTATATATAATTTTAATATATGATTTTATATAAATTTTATATATCATTTTCTATAATTTTTATTTTATAAATGTAATATTATTGTTAATATATAATTTAAAAAATGCAATAAATAGTTTATAGTTTATTTTAATATATCTAGTTGAGAATATACAATATAGTTTATAATATGATATATAATATAAAATTTATTATAATCTCTTACGAAATTGTGTATAATATATAATGGTTAAGTGCATGGATATGTGACACAGTTTTGACCCTTAAGATGGCACTTTTTTTCTGAAATCAATAAAATCTGATTTGCGCGAAAAAATGAAGATAGTTATGCTCAAAATTTCAAGATATAGCAAGAACAAAATTTGAAATGCTCTAAGTCTAGTTTCTAGGCTACTAATTTTTTTAAAAATTAATGAAGATTAAGGGTCTCAAAAAGGGGGGGGAATAGGTCCATTTTTTATTAAAAAAAAAATAGCATAATGCCTGAGGGCTACCCCCTTTTTTATTAACGTTTTTTTAGAATTTCAAAAATCCCAAAGGTGATAGATTATCTGACACCATGTAGTTTATCCTCGTTCTTTCATATATTTTTTTTAATGAATATATAATATTTTATGAATTTTCAAAGTGGACACATCCTAAAAAGCTAAAATTTGAGTGTGCTCACCCCTAATTTTTTTGAAAACTAATCAAAAATTGATTTTTTTCATTATGTGCAGAATGGAGTCTTCAAACAATGTAATTTTTTTCACGTTTCAATGAACGAGTAAAAATCTATCCTAAAACTAGCACATGTTGGTTTTTCACAAAAAACGAAGGCATTTACAATATAAACCATGGATCAAAAGCTTAACTAAATCAAAATGAAAAAAGAATTATATATTTAGATAGCTAAGTGAGAGGTTATCTCTATCACAATTTTTTTATAAATTTTCATTGAAAGACGTGCAAATGAGACAAGGAGCACAGATGAAAATATGAAGAAATTTGGCACCCTTTCAAAAAATCATAGATTTTTCATGAAATGGTTGTCCAAACCTTCGGGTCGGATGTCCCATGCAAAATCCAACCCATTGGGTTGGTAATTCCCAATGCAACCTATTTGGCACTCACCAAATTGGTTGCTTCATTTGGCTAGTGCCAAATGTCATTCATGACTTTTGGAATGCCTGTTTCTAAACTCTTTGATTTTCTCTTTTTATGTTAGGGAAACTATATACATGAAATAAACATTTAAGTATTAGTTGAAATTTACATATGGAAATTTAATTTATTATACTTTAAGTTATATTTCATGTATATAGGCATGATGTTTGAGAGTGGTTTCATATCTCTAGGAGTTATAATGCAAATTCTAGTTTTTGGAAGATCTTAAAAAAATTTAGACTTAGCCAAATTTCAGTAATCAACATGTCAAATTTCAGTAATCAGGAGGTCAAATTTCATCTTTCTCTCTCTATCTCACTCATTTTCATCTCTTGTTCTCTAGACCTCTCTCTCATTCACTATCTCCATCCCTTTATTAGGCAATCTCTTCTTTGAACTCAAGAACTACATCTCTACATGTCCATCTCTCTCTCCTTCCCTCTCCAATATCTATCTCCCTCCCTCCTTCCCTCTCTACATTTCTCTATCTCCCCTCCCTCTCCTTTTATCTCTTTATATCTCTCTCTACTCTCTATATCACCTCTCTCTATACATACCTATCCCTCTTTCCCTCTATCCACCCGCTTTCCCTCTCTCCACCCTCTTTCTCTCTCACTCTTTGATTCCCTCTCTCTCTCCTTCCCTCTCTACTCTCTACTCTCTATCTCACCATTCTCTCTCCTTCCCTCTCTATTTATCGCTATCTCACTTCTATCTCCTTCCCTCCCTCCATGTCTAATTTTCTCTATCTCCCCCTCTCTCTCCTTCCCTT